>APFE030855033.1:22793-157756 GCA_000404065.3 Pinus taeda | reverse complement strand
ACCTTCTCTAAAAGGATGACTGTGTTGATGGATCATCCCTTCTTGAAGAAACAAGCACCAAACCTGTACACCAATATAATTTCCTCTACTCATGGAATCTCTCTAAAGAGGGACACCAAAAATGCCACGTCCCGAGCTTAACACCCATCCAAGCTAAAAGAGAAGTGCTTGGTGAGCCCTTAATGTCGAAAATAGACAGAACTGGAAGAAACGGGTGCCCTCAAAGAGGTCACCACCAAAGGAGCGGTAGCATAACCAAAAAAACCAGCACCGAAAGTCATTGCATCTTACTTCTTGCCAAAATAGCTACTGGAATAGGAAGAGCCAAAGACCTAATAAATTCACTAAGGAAAGACAAAATTAAGATGAGGAATGTAAAGCTCACCACCTTATCTGCACATGAAAGAATAGGGGTTGTCCACACAAAAAATCCTCCCATGCACTAACCCAAGTGTCAAGGACTTAATAAAATTCCATCACTTCACAACAAAAACGAAGACAAAAACTTCAAACTGAACCCAAGATGACAGGGTTACCCCGACCAGGGATCCCATATAATTACTTGAATTATGCGGGCTCTCAATTCTGATTTGAACTGCCCACCTTCTCTAATGTCACGACCCTCGTTAGGCTCATCAGCAGAGCCCTCCTCGCAAGCCGAGCAAAAACTTGTTTCTGATACCTAGTTTTTCAGCTTCTAATTGACGCTTCCTTTCCCACACCCAGTTTTTCATCTTCTAATTGGTGCTTCCTTTCCCACACCCAAGATGTAAATTAGTCACTAAAATTAAAACTAAAACAAAAATACAATAAAGGCTTATAGAATAAAAACATATTAAATATAATCAAGTTGTTTAGCATTCCATGTTTGCAAAATCATGAAAAGCTTAGAATATAGTAAGAGTTTAATACTGTCACCTTTCATTAATGAGAGTGGATCTCATGATCTTATGTCCCTATGCTCTAACCTGCCTTATGTATTATAATTATAAAATAACAAGAAAAATTTTAAAAAATTTATTATAATTACTAAGAAAAAATTAACACCAATTATTATAATTACAAATTGTCTGTGCAATCTAACAAACTAATAACCAACAACAAGAAGTAAGCGATAATATGACTAAGTAATATAAAACACCACTGGCTTGTTCCCCTCCCTACGGCGTTTAAGAGCAACACTGGACTGTGAACAATTTGAGAAAGAAGAGAGGGACATGAATACTAGGCTTGAAACTTTCATGCCATATGAGAGCACTTTAAAAGCCAATCAACTCCCACAAGGTCGCATCCATTTCACAAACACCCAATTATTGAATTTAAGTAGTGGATTTGGAGTACTTTGTTCTGCTAGTGGAGGAGAATGCCAATAGTCAAGCATTTCATAATTAAATGATGGGATTTCTATTAATATTTATACACAGAGATAAATAAGAAGCATAGTAAAATTTTAATCATCATTTAGTAAAAAATTAATTTAAGTAGGGTTTAAACACCTTATTTAAATATGCAAGGAAGTTATGGCTTTTAATTTCATTCATTAATGGAGTAGAAATGACACAATATAATAACATTTTTAGATTAAAAAATTAATTAACAAAAAAATTAAAATAAAAAATCCAAGTAACAACTACTAAAAAAATACCTATGAATAATTATTATAAATGTCAAATAATTTTAAACAGAATAAATTTTTTATTAATTTAGAATATTACTACTACGTATATGCAAAATATAATTTAAAAAACACGAGATAAGATTTAACAAAAAGATTTATGTCCAAGCCCCTCATTCAATTCAAGCATAATGTTATCCACCCTTAGATATTTAATTATTTAATTATGTCAATGAAGGAGAGACTCAACATTTTTTATCTTTGTTACCTGGATATAATAAAGTGTGTTGAAGAGCAGCGTTAAATTCAGCGGATACAAATTTAGGAAATTTAAGATGGAATGTTACACATCCAAAAATTGAAAGTTACACAACATTACTATATGTTATGAATTGGGTAACTAAAGAGATAAAGTTGTTAAGGTTGAGTTGTAATGAAAATAAAAATGTAATTGAAATAAAACTAAGTTTTATCGAAAGTTAGTGGTAAATGAGATTTATTTATCGAAAGAGAGAATTTTTTATTGTAATTTTTTAAATTAGGATTTCTTGAGTTAGAATGTTTGTCTTGCGAGATGGGTAAAGGATGATTTTAAAGTATATGTGTAATAAATTTGCAAATTTAAATGGGAAGCATGTATAATCATGTATTCTTATCCGATTAGAGCTTTTAATCCCATATGTAAACTTCACTTTTTCACTTTTTGGTGCTTCTTATCTAATATGTAAATTTTATTTTTTTAATTGTAATGCTAGTATACATGAGTATTATTATTATTATTATTAGGTAAGATATTGGGAATGTTGAAAAGATGTTATTGATATGACATTAATTATCTTAAAGATCTTTACAAATAATAGGACAAAAATAGAAAGATTAATTACATAGAAGGTGTTCTTACAATGGTTTGGCTAGATATATTCAACCAATAACAAAAGTTCAATTTTGTCTTCTTTTGCCCAACAATTTTTGACCACTTCACAAAATATGATATTTGGTAAAGGCAACAATTAAAAATTACATCATGATTACAATTTTTGAACACTTAGCAAAACATAAAATTTGGTAAAAACAACACTTAAAAATTACATCATGATTATGAGTAATACCTAAAAATATTAAAGAACCAAAAAAAGTGAAGCATCAAAACAAAACACCAGCTAGAAACATAACTCTTGTATAATGGACATGTTTTTTTCCATAAAAACATGCTATCTTTTCAAGAGTCGTATTTGCAGCTTTTGGGTACCCTATGAGATTAGGTTAAGAATTATAACTAACTTCCATTTACAGAGTGTTTCGGCCATTTTAAACGTCGCAAGAAAATATGGATGTTTCATTTTGATCTATGCGAGGGTTTGTGGAAGTCAACAAATATATATTTATAGTTCTGAGCAGAAAGGGAGGGCTTGGGTTGTTTATGGGAATTGGGCTTGGGTTGTTTATGGGAATTTTGAAGACAAGTTTTTTTTTATTAAAATGGTTGAACACAACACTAACGTGGAAGAAAAATGAGTTAGAAAGGAAAGATTTGCTTAGAACATCATAAAAATTTTTAGCAACAATATGTGACTGTAATTAAGATACTTTTTCTTTAAGAAGAACAATTTTTTTTTTCTATTAAATACAAGAAAGTAATGACTTGATTAGAACATTATAAATATTCTTCATCCGTGTAGGGCATTATAAACCAATGTTTGTTTGCTTGTTTGTTTGTTTAGCAACAGTGTGACTATTAAAAAAATTTACTTACTTTTTTTTAGTGTAAAAGATTATTGATATCTTATTAGATCATGTTCTTGCACAATAATTATTACAATTAATTTTTATGGATTATTTTTTTTTAAATCAATTTCTTTTAATTGTGAAGATGAATTTTGGTAAAGGCCATAATGACTTAGTGTTGTTGAATAATTTTTGAAATATTTTATTGAAATTAGTAGATATGTGTTAAAATTAAAAATTTATGGATTAATTTTCTTTTCAAAACCAACTTCTCTTAATTGTGGAGATGAATCTTGGTAAAGACCACAATGACTTATGGTTGTTGAAAAAAAATTAATTTTTTTATTGAAATTAGTAGATATGTGTTAAAATTAAAAATTTATCTTATACAATTAGCATAATTTTGGTGTCCAGAAAGTTTAAAAACACATTTCAAACAATCCGAAATCACAATTTCTCTCCGAAAAATTGAGTGGAGATGTTAAAGCCCATTGTTAAGGAATAGGTGTCCAGAAAGTTTAAAAACACATTTCAAACAATAGAATAAGACTTTGTGCAAAACAAGAAGGTTGCAATGTGTTGTAGATTCAATTTTTTGTCTAGCTTTTTAAGTCGTATTTACGGGACTGATAAAACCTACCGTGCTAAAATTGATCCATTTTACCTTCACAATTTTCCTTCCAAATCTTTTATTCCTTCGGTGTAAGTGAAATATATTATTATAATATCATTTTATCCAATAATCCTCATATATTAAGATAGAGTAGAGTGGTCATTATTTTCATCATTATTTTATTATATAGTTATTTTTTTTATTGACTCCTGAGGGATTTGATCCCTGAATCTCATGGTTTACACAATACTTCATAACAATGCCATAATCAATTAAAGTGCCCCTATAGTTTTATAGTATATATCTTTTAACTAGTACAACCACATTAAAAATATTAATGTGGTTGATATAGCTTAAGGTTTTATAAATATAACAAAAAAACCCTATTGCAACACGAACAATGTCTTACCAATGTACACATTTCCCTGATTAACCATGTATAAAAAGGTTATGAATCAACTTAACTTGATAAAAAAAAAAGAATTACATATCTTATTGTAAAATGGACAATTTTGCTAAATAAAATTTGCTTATATATTAATTTCCCCATCGAAATAGAATATGAACTTATTAAAATTGGAATAGTCTCAAATCCCAAAGAAATTGGTGGGCTAAGAGTCATGTGGCACAAATATAATTTAATTTGAGAAAAAAAATAAGAATTAAACATCTTATTGTAAAATGGACTATTTTGCTAAATAAAATTTTCTTATATATTAATTTCACCGTCTAATTAAAATATGAACTTATTAATTGGAATAATCTCAAATCCCTAGGAAATTGGTGAGCATAGAGCCACTGCACAAATACTTTTTTTTTTAATTTATTAAAATTCAATGCAACTTAATACACTCCGTCGATAAGAATTAAGAACTGAAGCATATCCTTTTGAGACATAAGACTAAACATATTGAGCATATTCCTATGAAAAGTAAGACTAAATATCACTGAGCATATCTTTTAAAATCAATCTAAGTCATAAATTAAAAAAATAAAAATAACAACAAATTTCATTAAGTTGAATAAAACAATTATTTTAATTTATTATTATTTTATATATATTTTATAAATTTATATTTTTAAAATTTAATAATATAATCAAACATTGACTTCAAAATATCATTTTTTAATATAAATGTTTATAAAATTTTAAATTCCCTCACATAAGAATATTACTGCCAATAACATATCTTTCAAAATATCATCTTTTACTATAATTTTAAGAATTTTAAATTAATACTCAAGAGGGTCCCAAAAACATATTCGAAAATTGGCCCCCAGATAACATATTCAAATTAGCACGTGTCCCAAAAACTCTACATAAGATATTCAAATATCATTTTTTATATAAATGTTTATAGAATTTTAAAATAATACTCAAGATGGTCCCAAAAGCATATTCAAAAATTAGCACGTGTCCCAAAAACTTTTATATAAGATATTCAAAAATTAGTCCGTGTTTTGTAAAGCATTCTGAAAGTAAAAATTAAAATGCATTTCAACCATCTTATGTCCATGACCCTATTTCTATAATGGGTGAGCCACTAGATTTTGTCCCCTATAAATGTGGGAAAATGTAATTTCTCTCCAGCAAGGCTTTAGCTCCTTTATCCAGCTAATGTCTATGCCGCAATTCCAGCTAATTTGACATTGGAATATTAATAGAAATACACCCCATCTAAGAGCAGGAGCATTCACTATTGAGATACATGTCTTATACAATTTGTTTAGGTAATCATTTCAAATAAAATGATAGCGAAATAACCATATAATCACAATATAATCCCAATTCTGCAGCTTGTTTTCAAATGGTTAGCCAGAAAACATTTGAACTTATTTCTCCTCTTTTAATTTAAATTTATAATTATTCAATAATATAACTTTTTTTTTTCTTTTAATTAAATATAATTATCCATAACATAATTTAGGTTTAATTTTTTAAATTTTAAATTTAAAATTATTCATAAGATAATCAACGATAATAAGAAAATTGAAATTCAAAAATAGAAAATTTAGAGTTTAACACAAAAATTACTTTTATTAATTTAGGCCTAAGAAAGATACACACTTTGACTGAGCCACAACTCACTTACAATGGAAAACAATGACTTCTAGAACTACACCTCTTAACTCTCATAGATCTAAAATATTTCCTGAGAGCTAAGAAGTCAAGACAACAAACTTTATCACATTTCCATTTTTACATTATTTTAACGATGTGTCTCATTATATAATGATGGAACAATAGACTTGATAGACGTAACAACATAAAAGATACACACTATGACTCAGCTACAACTCACTTATATTGGAAAACAATGACTTCTAAAACTACACCTCTTAACCCACATAGATCTAGAACATTTCATGACAACTAAGAAGACAAGTCAACAAATATCACATTTCTATTTCTACATTATTCTGACATCCAAAATATCATTTTATATAAAATTAAAGAATTTTAAATAATACACATCAAAATAAAAAATAAAAAATTAAATCTCCATTTCCTAATTTTTATTTATATTTATGAATTACTTAAAATATAAACACTAACATAAAAATTAATCTTTAGAATACATTTAAATATAAAAATTTAAAATAAATACTCCAATGAAAGAAGGGAAAAAACAGAATCGTCATTTACTTAACTTTTTATTTATATCTATAAATTGTTTAATAATATAATCACTAACACTAAAAATTTATCTTTAAAATATCATTTGATATAAAATTTCAAGTGAAATAAGAAAAACGAAATCTTCATTTTCCCAACTTTTTATTTATTTTATAAATGGTTTAATAAATAACACTAACACTGAAAATTAATGTTTAAAATATTATTTTTTTATAAAAAAATAAATAAATACTAGAGTGAAAGAAGACAAAACAAATCTTCATTTTCCTATTTTAAAATTTATTTTATAAAATATTTAATAATATAATCACTAACACTAAAAAATAGTTTCCCGGATGCGGGTGATCGTTAAGTTTTTCTCGCTGATGGGACAGAGGTCCCAAGGAGACCACGTGTCCATCACGCGCAAGGCGCAAATGGGCAACGAAGGTAACGACAATCCTAGGATGGTGGCTTTATTAGTCACAGGTTGGCAGGCCGTAGGCATTAACGCTTTGACCTCTATTGGCTGCGCTTCCCCTCTCCGCGCTGCGATGGATTTGACTGCAGCTTTTATGGCGGATGACCACCGAGGTAGCGCTGGAAGCTCTATAAACAGCGGCCCTATCCGCCCTCTAGGCCTCATGCTCTCTGAATTCTGCGTTCCTGCCCGCCTGCAATCCGACCTCTAGGTAATCCGGGTCCAGTTCTTGGTTCAGGCAGGCTCTGCCCTGTTTTGTCACAGCTCGAACCTGTTCGTTCGGCTCAATTACTCTCTGAATCTCCCTGCCAGCATGGTTCGTGAACGCCCACGGCTACTGAGCCGCAGGGGCTCCAGTAGAGGGGGAACCTCACGACGCCCCGCTGCAGAGGAATCCCGCCCTCCCTGTCACTGCCCGCACTGCCATTGCTTCTGTCACTGCCCCAGCTCGGCCTTCACTCATATTACTCAGCCTACCCAACTCCTGGAAGCCAGCTCCTCTGGCACCACTGGTGCACCCTTCTTTGGCTCGGCCATCTTCTCTTTTGATAGTCGTTTGACCAGGCCGCGTATCAACGCTCATATCTCTGTTCTGTTCATTGATGAACCGAAGGAGGAAGGAGGCACCAGTTCTCCGCATGTTCCAGCTCCCCCGCAAGAAGAAAGCCATGAGGCCATTGCGAAACAGGAAGACAAGGGAAAGACAGTTGAGGCTCCAACTCCTCACAAGGATGGCAGCGAATTTCCACCTGCAGAGGCTGAGGAAGCTGCAACGAAGGAGCTGGAGGAGGACTACTACAGGTCCTGTCCAATAGTGGAGGAGGAGCCGGAAGAGGAGTCGGAAGAATAGCACGCGGCTCCAGTTCCGGAATTGATGTCCAGGTGTTGGCTCTTGGCTTCTCTGGTCAGGTTTCCTCGTCCACTTGTCATTGTCTGTCTGTGTTTTGTTCTGTTACGGCCATCGACGAATTTTAGTGTCAATGTTTTGGGGTCGACGTGTCTTAGTGTTTTGGTGTTCTTTTGGGTATGAGGAGCTTAGCCTCCGTGGCGCTCCCCTGCGTGGGACTGATGGTTACTGTTACGGTTTTGGGTCCTCCCCTGCGAGGGATTGATGGTCGTTGCTCTGGTTGCTGGTTTCCCCTGCGTGGGAACTTTCATGGTCCTCCCCTGCCTCGGAATTTCTGAGTCTTTTTGTACGCATGGCCAAAGGGTTGAGCCTATCTGCCAATCTATGGCAGTAGGCTCCCGATGTAAAGCCTGACTGTAACTATATCTTCAACTTTTGTACATAATAGAATAGCTTAATTGAAAAAAAAAAAAAAATTGTCTTTAAAATATCATTTTATAGAAAAATTTAAATAAATACTCAGTAGGAAGGAAAAAAAAAAAACCATTTTAACTTTCATCCTATTTTTTACTGTCTGGGGAAGGCACAAGCTTTGCCAAAGAATCTGTAAGGGAAGCTGAACCTGTTAAAATAAAACAGCAAAATAGCGTTGGCCGAGGCAAGGAGCAAAGAAACCTGCTCTTCATTTTAAATGTAGTGTCCGCAAATCCGCTAAAAAAAAATCAATCACACACGTCGATTTAAGTTATAATCTTCCAAATATTCATCTAACAAGTGTCAAATTCTTTTTTCGTAATTTTCAAAATCCCACGTCGTGAAATTATAAATTATATTTTATGAGAGTTGTTTTTAGTTTTGAAAGTTTTTTTTGGATTTATCTGGTTTATTTTTTTAAATTAATTTTTTTAAATCTAGTAAGAATTGAAATTACAAATTTGATGGGTAATTTATGCATAATAAAAGTGTTCTTGAAAAAAAATGCTTAATTTATATATTCAATCAAAAACTAATTTAAATAATACAAATCAAAATTTTACTACAAATTTTTGGCACAAAAACTCCAAAAAATCACACTAAAAACAACTCCCATTTTATATGTTAAAATAACTATCCACCTGTTCCCTTGCTTAAATATTAACTCCTGGAAAACAATCCCAATCTCTCATATAATAACACCAGCTCCATGTCATAATACCGACTCCAAAGACCAAGAAATTGCCACAGGCCTACATTAAATATAAACAAGGGTATACACTTACGCACATTACAAAATATAGGCAATGGGAGTAAAATATTCAGAATTCATCCAATTTTTAACGCAAAATATAAGCGATGGGAGTAAAATATTCAGAAGTCATCCAATTTTTAACGCAAAATATAGGCGGTGGGAGTAAAAAATTCAGAAGTCATCCAATTTTTAACGCAGTTAGCGTTTAGTATTTGGTCCTTTACCCCTACCAGTTTCTCTCTGAACAAAACGCAGTGGTTAATTTATATTCTCCCTCGCCACCAAATCTGGAATTGCAGGTTCACATGAAATCTGCAATTTAAAATTTGGACTCCCTCCATGGTCTATTGTAGTTTTGAAAGAAATCAAAATTTGAACTTCAAGTTCCCGGGCTGTCATGCAGTCTATTTTTATGTTGCATGGCAAATTGATGTAATTCATATGTCACAAAACTATGAAATGTAGTTGCTGAGTTTTATGTCAACTTTAGATTTTTGTGCGTCAAGATGTGATTAAGGAGCTTTCCAGCTTATATTATTTTTTGTTATATAAAAAATTATTTGTCAATTATCAAATGAAGTTGTTTAAATGGTTTCCGTTTTTTAATTAAAGAATTTTTTTATTATAGGTTTACATTTTATAGTTTTTTTCTTTTTATAAAATATAACCAAAAAAAATGCTATAACCATTTTTCGTTGTATCATGATATTTCCCAAAACAGAAGGGTTATCATTTTTATATAATAAATTTTTTTATATAGTTCATACATGTATATATCACTTATTTATTAAAATTACATTATAGTGGTGGGCATTGAAGATTAAAAGTTTTTGTTGTGATGAATTTTTTTGTTATTTACAAAGGAGAAATAATTCCAATTAGAATTAACTCCACTTTATCTTGCTATTTAGATTTACAAATGTTACCTATCCATCTTCAGTGTTTCTATTGCAGATTTTCTTATTTCCTACTCCAATGTCTTTATTGTCTAATCCATTTGCTTTCATTTATGAATATTACTTACATGTCTTCTTTATACTTACTTGATATTAAAAAATGACAATATGCACACAAAATTGATTCAATGTAGGAATGATTCTTATTATAAACCAATCAACCTGAAATAATTACTATTTATTCATTTTTGTTGGAAAAAATAGTGTTATTAAGTTTTCTTTTATGTGCACTAATCATTAAGCTTATTATAGCAAAAGGTTTTTCTCAAAGATATTTTTTTATTTATTTATTTATTTATTTTTGTGAAAATTGGTGTTGTTAAAAGTTTTAAATACTTGTTTTTTTTTTCTTTTTTCCAAATTGGATATTGTAGCTATCCCCATAACATAATATTATATTTCCATTACTTTTTAAAAACTCATTAACATAATATCATATTTACTTTTAAAAAACTCATTGCAATTATTTGATTGAATGGACCACTTCCCATGTAAGGGAAAAAATAGTTTCAGTGTATTTGAGGGATGGTTGTCATGAGAAGAAAGAGTAAATGGTCTTGTTATATGACTCTTATATAAATGGTTCATTATGATTTATTGTAGATGGTCTTATTAAATTCCCCTATATAATTTCTATATAGATTGTAAAACTAGCAAATCAATGTTATGTATGTATATTTTCATTCAAGCTTACTTGAGATTGTGGTTTGTTGATAAAGATGATTAGTTTGAGACTTTCACCATTTGACTTAACATAATAAAGGGTTTTTGACACATGTTTTATGAGATAATCACATCAAAATTCATTTGTTAATGCATTTCGAACCAGTAAGTATGGTTTATAGTTGTCAGGATAAACCACACTCACTAGTTCCAAATGAATTTTAATATGATTATCGCCAAAAACATGTCTTAAAAACTTAATATAAATCACAAAAATCTTAATTCAATAACAATAAAAAAAATGTAATATGTAAAATATAGGTTAAAAAAATATATTTTATTGTAACTTATCACTATTTAATAACTCACATAAAATTATTCTTTTAAATTAAAATATAATTTTTCCCTTTCAAATTTGATTATTCTCTTAAATTAAAATATAATTTTTCCCTTTCAAATTTCATTCTTAATGTGAAGAAAACTTGAAATGTTGATTTGCTCCATAACCATCCAAATATCGATAAATAACTACGAACGACAAACAACATAGCAATATACTTTTAGGTAATCTATTTTATTTCAAAAAAGAATTGTGCAGCTGTACTTCAGTCGTAACAAAGTAGTCATTTTACACTAAAAGGAATTTAAAATTCGATTCTATCTTTAAATACTTCTATATTACGAGTTCGATAACCCAAAGCATTTCAAAATTCATAGTAGTCGTAGTGATGCTTTCAAATCCATACCAAACTTGTAAAATAATGTCAAAAGATTCAATGCATCCTGCACGTCATCGCATATGTCATTCGACAGTGGAATAGCTTTTACGTTATCTTCGTTGACTCGTCGTGTGCAGGCTCTGACAGGAAGAAAGGTCTTCCATAGCTTACAAGCCTTGAAGCCTATTTTGGTGCTTCGGGCTCACCCGCTTTTTCATGTTGAAATTCTTCGGCTCTGACTCTCCTTTTTCATAAATCTGGGTTTTATGAAGTCAATGAGTTCTACTTCTTCTGATAAGCTGTGATCTGAGCAATTAGAGACATACGTAATCCGAAATAACAGCGAAATATAGTAAAGAATTGGCAGAGATCCATGAACTCAAATGGAGCTACCACATCTGGAACAAACGGAGGAGGAAATTCAGCAGCACCCACAACGCAATCAAGGCGACCCAAATGTAATTTCTTCCCATCTCTGTAAATTGTTTTGTAAATAAAAGCTATAAAAAATTCATCTAGGAATCATCTGTCTATCCTGTCAATGAAAGTCCAGCCGATTTTACCTGTAATCATTTGGTTATGATCTTATTACATTGTTTCATTGATCAGAACATAAAACTTAATTCCATTTTCGTTACAGTATGAATCCATCGCAGTTGTTTTACTTGTTTTTGACATATTTCATATTTGAAGGCTTCGATGGAAAGATCGTAAATTGCAGACCTGTCAAGTCACATTGAGAATGTGTGTTTTCCCAATAGATATGGAGTTATATTTAGTCCAGAAAAAGGTTGGGTGGGGGCATTGTGTTTGGATTCCATGGTTGAGAGAGAGATACAATTGTTATCTGGCATAACTTAAGCTGACATATTTCACAGTTTGTCTTTGTTTTACTCTATTTGTTATGAAGCCCAATTAGGGTTTCCCCAGCCAGTGGTACTTATCAATGGAATGTTACTGAAATCACAAAAGGCATAGAACGTTATTGAAATCACACAGCAGGAATTCTATAGACTCTTAGAGATCTGGAAGCTTGTTACCATTTTCAATTGACTTTTTCAACATGTTTATAATATTTATCAGATTGCAGATTTTGGAATATTAAGTAAAACAATTGGCTTCCTCCATCTCCCTCAGATTTCCTAAAATTTCAGAAATTTACAACCAATATAAAGACACATGTAATGTTTTCCATTCCAGATTTCCTAAA
This sequence comes from Pinus taeda, assembly GCA_000404065.3. Lineage (NCBI taxonomy): Eukaryota > Viridiplantae > Streptophyta > Pinopsida > Pinales > Pinaceae > Pinus > Pinus taeda. The sequence continues at coordinate 145,082 of APFE030855033.1, read as the reverse complement.
ATTTCAGAAATTTACAACCCATATAAAGACAGCTGTAATGTTTTCCATTCCATTTCATTTTGTAAATTATCTTCTTCTTCTGGAAAACACATTAAATGGCAGGTTTATGAACAGCTATTACTTGGTAGGTTGAGTTCATTGTAAAGCACTTTCCCCATTGGATATTTCCCTGCTATGTGATAACTTCCATACCTTATAGCAGGTATTCCTTTGGGAACATGAACTTTTACTCTTTCACGGAAGAACATACCACAATACAACCTGCTCCTTTTTTTTATAGAGGGAGTTTGCCATTTAGACTTTCTATGTTCCTTTCATAGCTTTTTTTAAGAGGGATTTTGTCATTTAGATTTATTATGCTCCTTTCATATTGGTTGTGTATATTTGCATACCATCAATATCTTCATGTTTGAATAGGAGGATTTTTAAGAGGAAGATAGGCAATCCTTACATTTTAAAGCATTACATACATTGATGTCCAGTTATTAATACGAGAATATTTCCCCTTTTATCTTGTGAAGGGGAAGCAAACATCACTATAAAATCTAGCAATGCGAAGTTCATTGCATCCCAAGCCTTTCGTTTCAAATCATACAAAATATTTTCTTCACATCATGCATACAAAATATTCACTTAGTTTAGAACCAACCTATGGTATTGTCTAATTTGTGGTACATGGCTTTTCTATAGATGATAGAACTGTGCCTTTTATAATCATATAGATTGTTCTGTTTGGCAACTTTATATTAAAGATGTATGCTATTTCTCGTGTTTCCAGCTTACAAGTTCACTCAACAAGAGCTCCCTGCATGTAAGCCAGTTTGGACACCAGAATGGGTAAGTTCACACTCTATGGCATTACGATAATCCTTAGCTGCTAACAATAAAAACATACAACGAGGGAATGAATGCCAGAGCCAGAGCTTATTTTAGGTGAACTTTTCTTAGTTTCTATCCTCGCGAGGCAGGATATGTTCTCAAGTTCATATGTAGTATTTGTTGCCTTCTCAAGATATTAAGTTTTTTTAATACTTTACACTATAGCTATCCTAAAGTGATTATCCGATTTTAGGTCATGGCAATCTTCATATTAGTGGGAGCTATCTTCATCCCCTTTGGAGTTGTTTCTCTAATTGCATCACATGGAGTATGTACTCTTTATCTTAGCATTAATGTCTATTTAAAATTTTATTGTGACTGTTACAAGACTCACAACTAACATTTTTCAGTTTCATAATTAATGTTTGAAGTACCAATGATTTATTTTCATTTTCAGGTTGTCGAAATTGTGTACCAATATGAAACAGACTGCCTACCTCTGCAGTATAGAGTTAATACGGATGTCAAACTGGCCTATATACAAGATAGTACGATTCCTAAAAACTGCAGCCATATAATAAAAGTGAGAAGTTCATCCTTGTTCCTTATGGCTAGTATTCAATTCTATAGATTTATAATTCCTCATCTCTAATTTATGAAGTAATAGATAACAATGGATGAAGTTAGCTCTGTGACAAATACTTGCTGAACATGAAGGTAGTATCATAACTACAAATATTTACAGAGAATGTAACAGAATATTTTGCTGATTCTGCAGGTGCCAAAGAATATGACACATCCAATTTATGTATATTACCAGCTTGATAACTTCTATCAGAACCATCGTCGGTGAGTGAGATTGCATTTGTTGTTATTTGACCTTACAAAAACATACACTGCTTCTCATCTATCTTTTTTATAAGAAAGAGATTCCATTTCCAACCTCCAATATCGTTTTATAGCATCGCAGAAAGATTCATGAGTGATGTGCATACCAAGTACAAAGATTTGGGTTTTCTGTGAATAAAACAAACTGATAATAAATAAAAGGTGACAGATTAATTGAATAAGCCTCACACTAGTCAAACATTCTGAAAGGATTAATTGAATAAGACAAGCAAACTGAAAAGAGCAGTATTTTTTCAGATTATTTATAGAAGTTATAATGAAAATTTCAATGTTTTATGTTTTTAACTTTGCTCCATTAAAGCTATAGTATAACCATAGATGTTTTATATTCTTATATCCTAAACTTTGTGTGATAGCCAGGTGAAAATGTAATTTTATATTTTAAAATTAAATAACAAATAAATGGTGACAAATTAAATAATAAATAAATGGTGACAGATTAATATTTTTTATTATTTATAGTATAATTTTAAATGTTTTATATTTTAAATTATTATATATAATATAACTTTATATTTCAAATTATATTTTAAATATATATAAATTTAATATTTTGAAATTTAAAAGTATTATACATTTCAATAATTAAAATTTAAAACTTTGACCAAAAATGATGCATTAGACCACTGGTTAGAAGTTGGTTTATTCGTTCAAGAGGCTTATTTGCTATTAATCCATGAAATAACCCTTTTGTGATTTTATATTTACCAGGGCATTTCTGATGTATTATTAACATGTGCAGGTACGTTACGAGCATAAATGACGATCAGCTACTTTATGCCGGTAGTGGGAATACCACAACAGGTTGTGACCCTGAAGCAACAACTGGAAATAATCTTGCAATTATTCCATGTGGCCTCATTGCTTGGAGTTTGTTCAATGATACTTACAACTTCTCCAGAGGGGACACATCGCTGACAGTGAACAGGAAAGGTATTGCGTGGAAAAGTGATCGTGAAGATAAATATGGAAATGACGTTTTTCCCACGAATTTTCAGAATGAAACTCCGATTGGCGGTGCGACTCTCAATTCATCAATCCCTGTAAGTGGTATCCTTTACAAAGTAGGCTGGTTGACTGATTGGGTTTAAGGGGTTTGCAAATATGAGGCTGTATTTGTGTGATTGTTTATAGCATTGCAAACATTAGCATCCAATTCCACAAGAAGGATTCACCAGTCTGGAAACTTGTGCCTTTAATTGGCTGGTTGGTAATAACTGATATGAGTCAGTGATTACCATTGCTTACTGCTTCGTTTGGATGAGCATGGCAGTTAAGTGGGGACGAGGATCTTATGGTGTGGATGCGACTAGCCGCACTTCCAACGTTCAGGAAGCTGTATGGACGGATTGAGGAGGACCTCAAAGAAAATGATAGCATTACAGTGAATTTGTTTAATAATTATAATACCTATACTTTTGGTGGCACGAAGAAGGTGGTACTTTCAACCACCAGTTTTCTTGGAGGGAAGAACAACTTTCTCGGGATAGCTTACCTCACTGTTGGAGCTCTGTGCATCTTTTTGGCAATGGTCTTCCTCTTTATGCATATCACGAGGCCGAGGTACGTGATCTTAGTGTGTGGTACAGTTTATGCCAGTCACTTAATTTTAGTGTGTGGTACAGTTTATGACAGTCACGTAATGTTGGGTACCTGTAGGCCAAAATGGGTTTGGCCTAGCGTTGAACAGTGCATGTTTTCTTTATAGCTGTTAGTTAAATATCCAACCACTTAGTATAGGATGTCAATCCCATTTAGCAAGGATGTATGGATTTTATTTAGTTAGGATGTATGTGGGATAAATGTCAATTGATTTTGAGAATATTTTAAAATCAGACTATCAAATTTTATAATCTCATGCTGAGTTTATATTCTCAATAAAAAAAGATGAGTTACATAGTATTCAAAAATACACATAAAGTGATATTTTTTATTACATTTTTGTATTCAATTACAATGTAATTATGTAGTTAAACATAGATTCTAACTATTTCTAATTTTGGAAATAGGAGTTAAAAAAATCTCTCAACCATTTCTTATAAATCTCAAACCAATTCCAAACTCTACACAGAAACCATGTAAACATTATCTTCAAATTCTATATGTAAAATAAATTTCACTAAAAATTGATTATTGATTTTGAGAATATTTGAAATAAAATTATCACTTTTTCTGACATCATCTTATTCTATATTCCAGAATATTTCCTAAATGGGCAATCTGTTTGTATTTCCAAATATTTCCAAAATGAACAATCTAGGTAAAGATGGTTATTGATGTAAATAAAACGAAAATATACACCATTTTAACAACTTGATGATAACCGTAAATTTGCTGGAGAGTATCCTCCAGTCTTCAGAAGATGGCGGGCATTTTTAATTTCTGTAAGGAGTCTAATGTTGATTCTTTTTTGTTTGCAGGCTTTTGGGTAATGCTGCACATTTACCAGCGAACAGTAACAGCCCAGAGGAACGGTCAAGTTGACGAAGTCATTGTACTTAGTACTAGGTTTTCTGACCTGTGTTTGATGCTATATATTGCCTTCATATATGATGCTCTATATTTCAATGGATAACGGTTGCTAACATATCTATGAATTCCACACCTAGAAAACATTAAGTAATGTCGTATTTGATGTAACAAGTCTTTTCAGTATATATATGAATTGAATACCAATTTCAAATCCATAAACTTTGACAGCCTTCATATTTGAAACATACATGGCATGCATATATGCTTTGGGCACCTCTATGAACATAGAGATAACAGAATCACCAAACTTTGAACCTGCATGGCCTCCATATATGCCTTGGGCAACTCTATGAACATAGAAACAACAGAATCTGTTGCTTGATTTTTGCCAGGTTTGGCTTTGTAAATATGTTGTTTATATGGCCATTAAGATGTGAAAGCATATATGCATGCCATTAGGTTTCAAATATGAAAACTGTCCAAGTTTATGGATTTGAAATTTTGTCTTCAATTCATACATAGATATATGGGTTGAAAAGACTCGTTACAGCAAATACGACATTGATTAATATTTTGCAGGTGTGGAATTCATAGATATGTTAGCAGCTGTTATCCACTGAAACAAATGGCAATCCTATGCTTCGGCTAAATTTATTACTTAGGTTTTTGGGATCAGGCTTTAATCGTTGAGTTTAGAAAAACGAGTCGACTAACCATTGTAAGATATGCAAACAATGATAAGTTATTCAAACAATGATCTTCAATAATTGTTAAAGGGTGTAAATTGTTGATTGGCTTAAAAGTTTTTCTGTGTAAAGTTATTTGAATAATTTTTTTTTTTTTTTTTAATATAAATATTCTTAAATTTTATATATAAGTTTATTTTATTATACTATTAAGGTTAAATGTATGTGTTTTTTTAATAGATTATAGATTTAAATGTAAAGGGGTAGTATATATATATAATTTAGTAGCCAAATAACTTCATTAAGATGAATCTTTACATCAATTTGGTGTATGATTTGGCCATAGCTTCAAAATTAGATTATTACTACTATTGTTTTGTTTTCCCTTGAGGAAAAATCGTAATTTTCATTGATAGTGGAAAATTACATATTGTAGATGCTATGTCGCATATGTTGTATAGTGGGGCGATTCACCCATCAAAAAATATCAGAGTTCAAAATGACTCCACGCAGGGAGAATAGTTTCAAAATATACATCATAGTTTCAAAAGAGCTCCACAAAATATCAGAGTTCAAAATGGCTCCACGTAGGGAGAAATAGTTTCAAAATATACATCATAGCTTCAAAAAAGGTCCACATAGGGAGTTGCAGTATATGTTTTGTCCTTATGTACAACATGTACAATTGTGATATATATGTACTCATAAATATGCCAAAAAATAAAAAAAAAAAGTCCATGTAGAATCAAGCCCCTCAGGACCCCTTATGCTTTGAACTCCATGTATGGTCGGTGATAGTATTGGTAGTGTTCAGTGTCCCTCTGTTGCTTAATCAACCACGTACCTCGAGGCTGGTTTGCAGCTTCTTTGGAAAGCTCATCGGAAATCTGGTTGTGCTCCCCGTATATATGACGACAAACAAAAGAATCAAATTGTGCTTTAAGTCTGAGTGCCTCTTCTAGAATGTGCCTCAGAGTATAAGCATGATAAGATGAAGAATTATTTATCCAATTGATCTGAAAACACTCATAAATGATCTCAGTTAATTAATGAAGGTATTACAGACTCATGTGCTGGGGTGTGCCTATGTTATTTTAAGCAACGGGTCGATAAGATTACGAAATACACAGGCACTTGGAACAGTAAGAGAAACATAGTAAGAAAATACAAAAAAACACAACAAATTTAATAAGGAGTTCACCCAATCCTCCTGGGCTACGTCTCCTGGTCCAGCCTTCAATGGTGGCCTTTTCTATTGTGTCTTAAAGCAGATATTTTACAATAAGGAGCTCAATTTGAATCTCACTTAACAGATGACGATCAGTAGGGTGGTACTTGGATCCCCCAAGCCTCTAGAGTACACAGACTCCCCCTTACTGAATCCTGACCTCAACTGGTCTCGATGGTATGAGCCCAATTTAGTACTCAATACCGAACAGATATACACAGAGGAGTTGTTTGAACCTCTCAAGCCTTCTCTGGAGTTCACAAACTCTCAAACTCTCTCTGTTCTGTCTGCTCGATGTTGCCTTTGCTCCGTAGATCAGCTCAGCTTCTCTGTTCTCTACAATTCGCTTCTTTCTCTACTTCTGTTCCCTTTGCTCTTTGTGTGTTCATGGCTTAAAGCCCATTTGCTCCCTAACTATTTGTTTCCTCTTCCCGGCTCTCTGGATAACCTACCTCAATCTGTTGGAATTCCCCTGCTCTGCGTCATCATCGTTGTGTAATGTTGCATAGAGCGGTGGCCACTTGTCGCCTTACGAACTGAGTCTCAGTTTTCTTTAAATGGTCATTATTTCCATTACTCCAAGATTTTCCCACGAAACTAATTCTTCTGCCAGCTCATCGGTCATGCCGGACCTCAAATTTTTATGTGCCTCAATCTATTTCCCCATCAAATGCGGTCATCCATCGAGTTAATTCTCCGTCGTTGATCTGGAGCCTCCAGATCCTACGGTCTCCATCTATGTCGCGCAGGTAAGTTGCTCGACTGTTACTCACGTCATGTGAGCGGTCTTCCCTCTCATCCGCTGGACACACGTCGCTCGGTGTGTGGCATCGCGCTGAACTCAGCCAAACCTGCTTACCACTCGAAGTGCACGCAATATCCTTCCGGTTTTGGGCGTAGGACCCGCCTTCTTATGGTTTCTGCACGGTTTCATGTTTTCCTCGTGACCAAGCGCTCAGGGCTTTCCTTCACTACGAGTTTTGCCCTGTGATACACAATTAGCACTTTCGCGTATCAAAAACTGCCTCTGTTTTTTTATCTAGGCTTCCGATTACCAATTTGCACACATGCGTGGTCTCCATGGGCTAACGGTCAGCGCGCTTTGACCGAGGGTCCTCGTTGTTCCGTGCTGGCCACAAATTGCCATTGTCCATAGGTCATTTCTGATAAGCCTATTATTCATAAGATTTTGAAGCCTAACATAATTTGAAACAGTCATGGAAATGTTTAAGGATTCAATTCGGATCACCAATTGATAATAATCTTTGAATCCCCAAAAATTTGTATATTTCTGCATTATTTTTCTAAGGAAAATTATAAGAGGCGTCTGAGTGTGATCAGCTCTGAAAAATTATTTGTACCCATTCCCAGCCCCATATGAATTTTGTCAAAGTCAGAATTAGAAAGGTAGAGTACAACTCCCCCTCCACACTCGTCATTTTGTGTTGACCTGTAAAAAAAATCCCAGGGATAGGCTCAGTTAATAGCCTCGGGTATAATAGTCTTGGTGGGAGGAGTAATGTAGTCATTAGGTAAGAGGTGACAGATGGCCAAAATATGGGCAGAGATGGTGTGCCATCTAGGAATGATTTCCCGGAAGATATATTGATTTCGAGCTAGCCAGAGATCCCAACAAATGAGGAGAGGGAGATTTCTAGCTTTGTTCGGGATAACCGAAGCCCACCAAGACAACCATGTATCCTTAACAGATGTGCCTTGCCATCGACTGGGGGTATGAGACGCGAGGAGGGTCGAATTCCAGAGGTCCGTCGTGATCGGGCAGCATAGGAAGAGATGTTCAATGGATTCAAAGTTGTTTTTGTAGAAAACACACCAAGATGGATCGTGGAAGCCTCGTTTAGCTAGATTATCTCTCGTGGGAGCCTTGTTCATGAGTACTGTCCACATGAATAGTCACGATCTAGAGCGCGCTTTTAGTTTCCACAGCTGGCTCCACCAAAGTTCAATTGCCGAAGAATGGTGATCCGCATAAACACAGAGGTATCCATCTTTAGGAGAATGTGTCCCATGTTTTGATTGTTCCCATATTAGTTTTTCCTCGCCCTATGTGATCCTTATGTGTGATTCCACCAGAGCCGAGAGATAAGTGTCCCAACAGTGATGCCAGATGAGTGGGAGATTAAGACGGTGTGCCAACTTCCATGCTTGTTGGAAGAGGGTGGTATTTTCATGATCTACAATATGATTGATGTGTGATATGCCAACAACATTGAGCATCATGATTAATTCCTGAGGCAGCCTATGTGGGTTTCCACTACCGATCCAAAGGGTCTCTTCCAATGGGCACCAAGGAACCAAAATGTATTTTCCAAGTGATACGTCCCTGATGAGAGGAATGGAATTGAGGAATGCTTTCCATATTATTGATATGCTTGTCCAATTCCAGGTGGGGTGTCTGATCTAGTCCATTAAGTTGAGGGGATATATATATTTAGAATAGGCCACCCTCTTCCATAAGCTGCATGAAGTGATGAGCTTCCAACCTAGCTTAGCAACCAGTGCGGTTGAAAAATGAAACAGACTTTTGATACCCCAGCCTCCCCACTTCTTGGGCAAGGCTAGTATCTCCCATCTAGTCCATGCAAATATCCTACCTACCTACTTACCTTTCCAAAGGAATCTGCAATAGAGATTTTGAATCCTAGTGAGAATTCCCCAAGCATCCATGCTAAGGACATCCAATACACATGAATGGCTTCCAAAACGAATTTTAAAAGGACTAGGTGACCATCTCTATAGAGATATTTATGATGCCAAATGTTTAGTCTTCTCTCAATCTTGGCCACCAACCATATCCAATCAACAATTTTGTAGCATTGGGGCTTGAGTATGTGTCCCAGGTATCTGAATCCATCATCTAGGGGATGGAGAGTGAAGGGAAACCTATGGAGAGTGTATTGTGTTTCATGCGATGAACAACCCGTGGTATTGATGGTAGACTTTATGTTGTTGATCTCCATACCTATTGCAATATTGAATAAGGCCATGATGTTTTGTAATTATGTCAGGTCCCCTATACCTTCATTAAGAAAAATCATAACATCATCTACAAAATTAAATGAGTCAGGATGCAATTATTTGTAATCCTGATTCCATGTAACCATCCCAATCTGTCAGCATCCAGAATGAGTCCGCTAAGTCCCTTCATGATCAGCAGAAATAAAGGAGGGGAAAGAGGATAGCCCTGCCTGAGGCCCCTTTTTGAATGAAAGAAGGGAGAAGTCGATCCATTTATAAGGACACTGAAAGATACATTTATTATACAGCACATAATCCAATTGATGAATTCGTTGGGAGAACCTAGATGAGTTAAAAGCATTCTGATGTATAGCTAGCTAGCATGATTAAATGCTTTTGAGAGATCTACCTTGAGAATAACCCCATATCCATTACCGCTAGCTAACTCACCTACCGATACTTATGAAACGAACCTGCCAAGCTTGGTTCTTAGACAAACAGGAAAGAGCTCCATCATCACTACCATCAGACCTATCGTCTCATCCCCCATCTTTCCATATTGATCATATTCCAGTGGTCTTTCCCGGCCCGGCTTTTTGGAAATGCTAGCGAAAACGCGTATATAATAGCGGTCCACCAGATCTCGAGTAGGCTCGGCGATGAAGCCTCCTCCTTGCCCTCAAAAGCGCAAGCCCTCCGGGCCTTCGGGAAAGGCTGGATCAAGTGGTAGCAGTCTCGGGCCTTGAAATTTCGATCGACCATATTTCGTCAGTGAAGGTGCTGTGTTGGGTCCGCAATCGTTGATTTTGGAGCCCCCTGCCATTTGAAACCTTTCAATTTTTTTGTCTTTACAGTATGCAAGACCTCTTGGACTGTACCAAGCGCCTCATGTATCTATCGATCCTGTAGGAATGCAAATTGTTCAGAGGATATGTGAGTAGATAAGATGGTTCGGAGGCGAATAGCTATGATTTTGGCTATGATTTTATATAAGCAGTTGTAGAGTGAAATGGGGTGGAAATCATTGAAGGACTCAGGATTGTCAAATTTTGGAATGAGTGCAATGAAAGTGGAGTTGAAGGCCTCGTACATTCTCTCATAGATTTGACATTCTTCAATGACCTCGAGAAGTTCCTCTCTTAGGGTTTCAAAAAAAGCAATATATGACTCAATAGTCCATCCATCTGGTCCTAGACCCTTGTCCTTTTTAAACAATTTTAGAGTAGCTTCTAGCCCCCACATTGTAATAGGTTTGATGAGATCCTCTGCATCCTCTTATTCAATGAACCGTGGGAATAAATGTGCCACTCTGATGATTTCATCCAATGATGCATTTGGAGGGGCCTTATAGATATGCTTGAAATGTCTGATACCAACAGTGGCTAAATGCTAAAAGGAGTTAACCCTGATGCACTATTCATTATTCATATGCCAAATGGTGTTGATTTCTTTACGTCCATTGGTGAATTTGTGATAAAATTTTGTGTTGTCATCACCTTCTTGAAGCGAGATGGCTCTACTCTGTAACCTCCATGATTCTTTTCTGTCTCTAAGGATTTTGTCCCTTTGAGAAACCAAGGATGTGAACCTCTCTTTATGCTCGGGGGTTAGATACCCCCCCCCCATGTTCGTTTTCAAAGGAAGCAATCTTTGCTTCTGTGTTCTTCAATACTTGATCTTCTATCAATCTCTTGTTGTGTGCCCATTTCTTCGATAGGCCCTTCAGATGATTTAAATCATGAGAAAAACCTTCAGAGATTTTGCCTTCCTCCCCAGGAGGGTGAGACTTCCAGTAGTCAGTGACAAGCCTAATGTAATTAGCGTCTTTTAGCCAAGTATCATTTAATTTATATGGAGTTTTTGGTTTATATGCACATCCACTGATATCCATATATATGGGTGAATGGCCTGACAATCCCCCTGACCCAACCCATTGCCGATAATTACTCCCCAATCCAAGGAGTCGTTCTTTAAGGAGGAATCGATCTAATATTGTGGGCAGCCTGGCTTCGCCAATATGTCTGATCCTCTAGGTGGGTTGTAACCTAGTAGTTGGTATATCAATAAGACCATGGTCCTCCAAAATTCTCTCAAAAAAGTCTGATAGAGAATCAATATGTGTGTGTTGTCCCCATGATTCAAAGTATCCAATGGAGAAATTTAGGTCTCCTCCCAAGATGAGATTGTCCACTTGCAAGAGTCTGGAACTGAGCAAATGCTCCTAGAAGTCAGCCTGGTTATGGCAAGGGCCATAAACATTGATCATTATTAATTCAATACCCATGTCAGATGAGTAGAGATCTGCCCTGATGAAACCAAGTCACCCCAGATATTGTTTAATTTAATAGACCTGGTGTTATACCCCATCACTATGCCTCCTAATCTCCCATGAACATCGAGGGCATGAAAATGTCCAGGGAGCATGGATTCAAGTAGAAGTGTAGTGGGTTCCGTTAAGCCCAGAGTCTCTTGGAGAAAAATGACATCCACCCGTTCAATGCAAAGGAGCCTACAGAATGCTAGATTTTTGTCGGGACTAGCTAACCCTCGGCAGTTGAAGGAGACAAGCTTCATGAGGGGGAGGACCCCAGGGTTTTATGTGCTCTAAGAACCTAGTCAATGGCAAGTTGGCGACCCGCAATGATGTCCATGCCCACCTGTTGCTTGGCCTTAGAGAGGGATGAGGGTCTGCCCCGAGGTGGTTGGGTGGAATCGAGGGGGATAAGATCCCTATGCCTATGGTGTCCAAAGGCATAGGTCAAGAATGGGATCGAAGATTGTAAGAGTGAGAGTTATTTCGAGAATTCGTGTTGTAGGAGTGTGCAAAAGAGATGGTCGCCTCAAGGAAGGATGGAGGAGTGCAAGAGATAGTGGGAGGGGCCGGATTCAGTGAGTAGGTCAAGGAGAGTGGAGTCCAGCATGAAGATACCACACAATGCTCTCAAGAAGAGATAAAATCTGATGCACAAGATGAAATGAGTGAAAAACAAAGCAAGGGGTAGATAATGACATACATGAAGAGAGTGCAGCCACTAGCCGCTCAAGCCCTGGTCAAAGGAGGAGAGGGAGGTCGAAAGTGAGCATTGTCACGCTTCTTCAAAGTTTCTTTGTCTGCCTTATTCTATACAGTGCTATTGGCCGCTCGATATTCAAGAGCCCCAGGGACTTTAACAAGTTCAGTCGACCGGTGTTCCTCAACTTTAGATGTCCCATTCAAAGGGCATTCCTTGAATAAATGCTTGACTTTGTGGCACCACCTACACCAGAAAGGTACCCCCTCATAATCAAGTATCTGAATGCGCGTATAATGTTTCCAGTGTAGTTTAATGTTTTCTTCCAGGCCCTCCCTTGTGTCGAAGTGAAAGAGTATCATCACTAAAGACATATTTCTCGAGTCTAGGTATGAATTATCATGCTTCAAATAGGTCCCCAGAGCATTCCCAATGCGCCGAAAAATATCCTTGGACTAGTAGTGAAGGGGCAAGCCCAGTAGTCTAACCCATAATGGCCCTGTGCCCATCTATTCCCTCTCAAAGTCAACAAGAGGGTTCCATCTTTTAAGCAGCACAGGGGTGTGCTCGATATGCCAAAATTTGGATAAAATCAATGTGGTGCACTCAACCCTAGCAAAGTGCAGCATAAACCATCCTCTAATGAGAGTTTGTGCGAAAGGGAGTTCTATCGTAGTGCGCCCCCAAATCTCTGCAGTACACTGCCTGAGTCTGGCTGTGGAGTAATTTTGACCTCGCACCTGTCTGATTAAAACCCTATCAATGGTATTCACCCATCTGGATGTCTTTGCCCAGACAAAGAGCAATGTTCTGATTTCTGGCCTTTACACACCTTCTCTTCTTCCCTGTCCTATGACTCTTTGCATTGTCGTCGACCTGATGCATTCCCAAAGGGGGATTATGTTCTTCCAGGGGGGGCTTAGAGGGGTTAGCATCAATATCCGAAGGAGTGCCCTCAAAACAACCAGAAGAGGGAGGCATCGAAAACTAAGGCCGAGGAGGATCATCGAATAAAATAGGGGTTCTGCCAACAAGAGGAGAAGAGGGTGTATGTGTGGAGATGTCGACCTGGGGATAAAGAGTGTAACCTGGGGGATAATAGGAGGGGTTCGGGCTAATGCAACTAGCCATAAACTGTGGGGATGCTGACGATTGAGGAGAGGTAGCGGAAGCCATCTAGGAGGGGGAATCATCAAGCAGGGATGCAACCGGACAGGAGGGACCCAAAACAAATGGCGAGGGCAAAGGGGCATCATGGAGGCCAGCGATATTGGGAAACTGCCCTTCCGAAATCGAGGGAGGGGATGTCATCCATATGGAGACAAATGCATAAGGGTCACCAGAATAATCTACCTCATCAAGCTCCATGATCGTAACTGCCCGAAAACGACGTGCGAGCTGCCAGGAGTCCACAAAAAACCAATCGAATATGGATCGCTGCACAACCAAGACAAAAAAGAAAAACAGGTGAGCCTTCTCAGAAGAAAAGGGAGTAGGTTGTAATGGCGGCGATGTATGAAGTGAGACACTTAACGAGGGTAGTAGGTTCAGTCACTGCAAAGAAGAAAAGTCCAAACCCTAATCCACGTCAGATAGAAGTCGATTTTTTCCCCAAAACTCCATCTTCCAATTTCAATAATAATAATAAAATATTCACTACTAATATTATTAAGAATGAAATTTTAATAATTTTTTGTACTATAAAAATTTTTTAAAATTAAACAATTAAAATACATTTTTCAACCTTATAAATTAATATAAAATATTAAATTACAATGACAATAATCATAATAATATAGCACTTCTCTTTAACCAAATTTCATAATAATATATCACTTCTCTTTAACCTAATTTCATAGATCTATTTAAAAGAATAAAATCCTTACTAATGGAATTTGATACTCCAATACTACGACGCTTATGACACAGTTTTCCAAGCATATATGATAGTAGACCCCTTATGTAGCTTGCTCTTGCTATGCCCAGGATTCTATCCTCTATTTGCGTCGAACACAAATTTTATAAACTCGTTAAAGACTCCTCAACCAGTTTTCAGCCTCTGCACTAATTCTTTAATCAGTACTGTGATTCCCAATGAGGCGAGACCCTTCTTGCTTTACCAAAAAATTGTTTTGCATTTTTACCTTCTTGTACTCATGGACTAAAGTGGTGTGGTCCCTTCTTAATCAGTGCTTTATAATTTATAGCCCCTCTTTATTATTTTGTTTCAAGCCCATGATTGATTTCAATCGGATTCGGCCTCCTATGAGCACGTCCAAGCCTTTTCCTGCAGCCCAATTTCATTTTTGTTTAACGTCCTCCATTAATCTATGCTACTAGAAGAGGACTTACCCACTTGGTTCTGCTCTTCGGCCCTTTCAACAGAGCCCTTCATTGATGGTGGGTTATACGAGACGCAAGTGCAAACTTCCAATCATGATCATGAGGAACTCAAGTTTCCTTCGGACTTTAAATGTGATGTAAAGGAATGAACGAGAGAGTCAATCCCAGGACTCAAGAATTTGACAGTGAATAGAACTTAAAATAAACTATTCATGAAGTAAAACAAGACAGCTCGTTCCCTCTTTCTAGCACTCCAATCATATATGGGGTCCTTGGACTTATACCAAACATGAAACAAGAAATTTAAACCATATAAATTATTGCCATTTGCAAACAGAACTTTGAATCTGATGCATAGAGAGGAATTTATGTTATAGGATTAATTTGTTTTCTTCTATTGTTTGGAAATGCATTTATATTCATAGAGAATACAATGGGACTCGTTCCCTGAAATTTATCGATCTTACCTTAGCTCGTTAGCTTCTCCTCTTTTGTTCACAAGGCCTTTCCATCTAACTCTGATCTCTCCTACTAACTTAGTTTCTACACATTTTTATGTACAATAATACTACTTAAAAAATATATCTACAGACAGAGAGAATTTGGACAATTGTTCAGCATTCTAGAACTACCCAACTAATCTAACACTTGTTATATTTACATAAGCCCACCTGGGCAAAATATCCTAATAGCCAAAAAATTATACAATTAAGACACCTGGCCTTACATCAAATTCCCCTAATTTGTAATCTATACAAAATAAAGAGTGGGAAATAGGATCTCCTTTAGAATTTACATGATCTTTTGGGCCTTAAACAAAATGGTGTCTTCCTAGGGTGATGCTCTTGCATCAGACTCCTCAAGTGGAAAATGTCATATCTGCAAAAGCCTCAAGAGTCCCAAACAAACTGTTGTTGTTGCCCAAATATTTTATCATGTTGTTGCTCTAGCCCTGAATTCAGTCTATCAGGAACCCATAATTGGTTATGTTACTTTGTTGATGCAACCTTGCACCGTTAGCTTGATATTGACTATCCTCTTCCTTCCTTGATCTCAGATTCTACTTTGCAATTTCTTCATTTCTACCATGTTGATGTAGTTCCCTCCATTCAGCTAAGTGCTGACACTGGTCACTTTTTCCTTGCCATCATACCATACCTCAGGTACTCCCTTTTTCAGCATCACTATCTCCTCAACCTCCATGCCCAATTTTCCTTCTTGTAGGTTATTACTACCAATTATCCTCCTCAACATCTCCCAAGACTACAATATTCTATTCTCCATCTCATTACATTCTTCCCCATAGAACAAGCCTCCTACATATTGAATGCACCTATAACAACAAAATTCATCCTCCTTGTTGCCTTCAACAAAATATATGATTGCAAATTGTTGGCTCCTTCCTAAGATAAAATTTTGCCCCTTATTTCTTGTTTGCAATTGAAATAAATTGTCATGAGACAAACTTGTATCAAGCTCCTCATTTTCTTTTCCTCACAACATTTGTTTTCCTTCCTCTACATCTTCAGTTATTCTTTCAGCAATATGCTTTCTACACAAACCTTTTGAGTTTTTAAGCACCTCAGCTTCACATCCTTTTCAATCCTTCACTTTCTCAACAATGTTTTGTAAAGGAATTGCAATCATATTCCACTTTTATTTATTTATCTCCACAGTACATGGTTTCCATGTCAATTTCTCTGCTAGTCTTATGAAAGGCTACCTGTTGCTATTCCCAAAATTCTGAACTTTTTTCATACCTGCACATATAAAAAACATGTTATGGAAAACAATTTCTATCTCTTGACTTTCTACTACAAATGTATGGGTCTTTATCTCATCAGGAAAATGAGTTTCTTCTTGAATCCTTTCACTATCTCCTGCAACTTCCTGGATGACACTCTCTTCATTGCTCCGTAGAACCATGGCTTGCTCTACGTAAGCCTCCTCATCCAAGTCTGTGTATGCTTCTCCTTGAGGTACTCATATGTACCCTACTTCATTATTGTCTGCATAATCCAGCTAGTTTCTCTCCTTGATTTCATGAGATAGTGGTGCCTCATCCTTGTTATCAATAAGCTCTTGGTTGTCTTCTTGTCATTAGGCTACTTTAACTTCCTTTGGATTATCTAAATTGTGTTTATCTGAGGGCTTCTCACCAGTTCTCCCTCCATCATTGTCATATTGAACCAATCCACAAGCCGACAAAGCTTGTAGTCTCTTCTCTTTTCCCAATTTTCATTTGTCTTCAACCTAGTATGACAAAATATTTTCAAAAATGACCCAATAAATACTCAAAAAGAAAAGACTTAGCGAGTCAATTATACCTCTGAAGTTACGCTTTCTCTCATATGCTTGAAGAGGTTTAGCTTGAGCTTCTTCACGTTCTTCATGCACATTGTCTTCATGAGATAAATTTGCATCTCCTTCCCCTATAGCAATTCCTTGAGGTTGTCCATCTTTTGAATCAACTTCCCCTTGATATTTGTTATGAGCATAACACAATTCCTCTTGAGGTTCTTCATTCTCCAAAATCATTAGCACCCGTTTAGCTCCATGGTGTTCGATACCTACAAATTCAAACTCACTCAAACAATTTGAAAGAAATACATTAATTTCTTCCTCCTCCTTATCTAATGTTGTTGGCATTCTTTCCTTGTGCTCAACTAAGTACATCATCATTTCATCATCTGCATCATCCTTTCCTAGGACTTGTCCTTGTTCTAGTTCACAGAAGTGAAATTCCACTCCTTCGTACTCAACAAACCTGAGTTCTTCTCTCATTAAGGAAGCATTCATGTTGTGCTTCAGCTTTTGTAACACCCTCCTCCCATATCTACCCAAGCAACCAGCTAGCCGGGGTAAACATGTGACGAGAGGCCACTATGATAAGATTCATCCACCTTAGTGACTTTAAGGAAATGGAATCAATGAAAGATCACATAAAGTTATCCAAAATCATCCAAATAACCTTCAGGACACATGTCAGCCACTTAGATTGTCTGTCCCTAAGTCCTACTACTTTTTGAGAGACTTAGGGCAGGGTAACACTCCCTAGACACTGCCTAGGTGAGTTAGTATCAGGACTAACGCTCCCCAGACATAGACTAGGTGCTTTATAATGCTTCTAAGACACTTCCCAAGCGAGTTAGTATCAGGACTAATGCTCCCCAAACACTAGCCAAGTGCTTTATAGCACTTCCCAAACACTGGCCAGGTAAGTTAGTCTTAAACTAACGCTCTATTTTGCTAGCATTTCGGGATTTGAGCCACCTTTTTTGGCCCAGAGCCTGGGACATTGCCCAGAATGGAAGGATCACCTAGAATTAGTAAGGATGCAAGGAAACAATGATGCATAAAAAATAAAATGAACAAGATCATAACCAGACCCCTACTAGCCATGACAGGCATTTCGTCAAACATATCATCAACATGTAACCTACAAGTGTAAATAATATAATTATGTGTAGGGATCTCATACTTATCTAAGAATTTCTATGAAACATTGTTCCCTCTTGACATTTGTTGCATTATCCTCCATTAACTCATAAAGACATTATCCATTCATATACAAGTAAAAACATGTATAGAGCCATACATAGCGATTTTCATGAAATGTGCATATAACCAACATAATAGGAACATAAATACAATAAAAATATTAGCCATTAAATCCATAAATACATCAGTACCTTTACATATGAAAATCAAGGGAATGGATTTCTCATTAATGAATGAAATGAAACAATCGAGGATGGGACTACCACGTTCCACCTAACCGTAGAATAGCTGAGCCAAATCTCTCTTTAGCTATTCACCCTCGTGCCATATTCCAATCATGAATGTGGGATCTCGAAGAACACATCAATCAAAACTCATTTAGAACTTCCATAGGCCATCCATCTCAACCCATCAAACAGTGATTCCACCTCATGGTTGGACATCACCAAAAACCATCATTAGATTGGTCTCCATCGAATCCTTCCAGAGCTTCCAGAGCGTTTGTCCAACCAAGGCTTCCAGAACTAGTAACTCAATTCATAGTTTATACAGGTCTTCGAGAGCATTTGTCCAACCAAGGCTTCCAAGACTAGTAACTCAACCCACCAAGGGCTTCCAGAGCATTTTTCCAACGAGGGCTTCCAATACTAGTAACTCAACCCAAGCTGTTACAGAGCTTCTAGAGCGTTTGTTCAACCAGGGCTTCCGGGACTAATAACTCAACCCAAGCTATGGAAACGTGAGACCCAACCAAAACAAAACAATGAAATTAAACCCACAATCACCATGGCTATCCAAGAAATGGCAAGGTTAGGCAATCCAATGTCAATCCCGGCCATCCTCCATGCTAATGACAGATCATAACCAAGAAACCACATGCCTCTGCCATGCATGCCAAAACTAATGAAGAAATCATACATGCAAATCAGTACCTGCAAACAGATCTGATGTAGTTGCTGATGTCGATGCCTTATTGCACTTTCCTACTCTGCCTTTGCCTTCTTGCTCCAAGAATACAAGTATGCCACACCCTCCAAGAGTGCTCCAAGAAAACTCTAAGTATCCAAGAGTATGAGAGAGAGAGAGAATAATGAGAGAGTTCCAAAATTGAACTGACAAAAGGTTCATACTGAAAAGGAAGAATCTTGCCAACTAATCCTCAGAAGCCTTTTTATTAATGAGGCCTATATTTTCTTCATTTTCCATTATTTTCCTTCAACTTCCTCCTCACATGCAACCTATGACCTTTCCCCTTCCTTTTCACCTAATTTCCATTATTTTCATAAATAAATGTGCCAAAAATGCCATTTTGCCTTTCCAAAGCCTAAGCCATCGCCTTTGCTAATTTCCTTAGCCATAAACAATCAAAGGAACACCCACTAGGATGTCCTACCCACCATTCAACTTGGAATATGTGTCCCATCATCCGTGGTATTTATATATTTTTACATGGAATTTTCACCAGGGTTGTTACAACCTCATTTGCAATAGATGCCACTTCATATTCTTTATCCTTTTCATTATCCATCCATTTATCTTCTTGTTCCCCCTTTGGACAATTTTTCCATGCCTTTAATATGTAAGAGTCTTTAATGGTTTCTCATCTTCCTTGCTTGTAAAACCTGCATCCACACATAATTTGTTAATTTTAGAAACACAAGGGTCTTTAGCTTCTTCCTCTATCACCAACACCTCTCATTGTTTTGGACTTATTTTACAACCTATGAGGCTTTCCACTAGTCTACTCTCTTTGTCTTCAAAAAGTGGTTTGTATAAATGAGATGCTCCTTCCACACTCTCAGCAGCTTTGAGCTCTTCTTCTTCCACTCAATATTTTATCAATGGCCTCATCCTCTGCTTCCCTAACTCTCTAACTTTTATGGATTTCCTCTTAAAACCCTTATATCTGACAGATAATTTGAGCCTCCTAATCAAGTTTCGTCTCTAGTCTTCTTCCCTTTCCTATAGTAGTTTCATTAGCACCTTAAGTTGTGCCTTCAACTCAGCCATCTCCTTTTCAAATTCTTCTTGGCTAAGCTTCCTTGTGTCATTTCTCTTGGCATCCTTCTCCCCTCTATTGTGGCTTTTAGTCAATCCTTCATCATGACCATCACCAATCACCTTCTTCCTTCTTTGCCTATGCTCTTCCATGTTCACCTGTGAGCAACAACCTAGCCATGTAACAAGCTTCACCTCACTTGCTACCCAAACACCTCACCTCCTCTTGGCTATTGGTGTCCCTCTTGGTTCCCTCCTCTGAAACCTATTGAGCACTTCTTGCTTCTCTCTGGTTGTTTCTCCTCTTCTCACCTTCTGATAACTTCTCTTGTTCCCTTCTCCTTGAGGACTTCCTATTTCCCCCTATTATTTCCAACCTCAGCTGGAATGTTTCTCTTTGTGTTTAGCTTCTTTGCTGCAAGGGTTTTCTTCTACCACAGTCTTTGATAACACAATTTGTTCTCTCCTTAACCTAGATCATCTCCTTTTTGCGAGAAAATATTCACGTGCTCACCTTACTTTGCACAACACCTCTAGTTGTATATGCATATATTCCTTAGCCAAACATAAAACATAAAACTAGTTATACCTATCTTGTTTTCCTCCCCGGAGATTTCAATATCTCAGCTCTCTCAATTTTGCCTCTAGATGGTATTCTTCTATCTATTTCCAGCTCTGCAATTGGATGGAATTTCCTCTGGATTTTTGCAATCCTCTGTCAAAGTCACTCTTTCATTTGATATCTCTTGTCCCTTTCAAAATATCTTCTACTTTGGTATCCTCCATCTCTACCTTTGTGCCTTACTTTCTCAACCCAATATTTTATACAATAAACATGTTGTCAGCTATCATTTAAATAAAGAAAGTAATCATCACCTCTCTAGTCCTATGTCTTCTCCAGTTGCCTTTGTTTTTCTGCTCTTCTTTACAAAGCTATGATACCATAATGATAGCAGGCCCCTCTAGTGGCCTTCTCTTGCTATGCTTAGGATTCTTTCCTCTATTTGCACCGAACACAAATTTTATAAATTCATCAAAGACTCGACCATTTTTCAGCGTTCACTCTAATTCTTTAATTAGTAGTGTGATCCCCAATGAAGCGAGACGCTTCTTGCTTTACCCAAAAAATATTTTGCACTTCGCCCTCCTTGCACTCATGGACTAAAGTGGTGTAATCCCTTCTTAATCAACACATTATTGTTTATAGCCCAGCTTTATTTATTTTTTTCAAGCCTACAATTAAACAAAAGTACGATTTATAAAAGCCATCACTCCATAGTCACTGCATGGAACGAATTCCTTTACAACCTATTTCTTTTAGTTTCTTTAAGGAATCTTGAATGAACCCTTCAAAAGGAGTGATCATGCAAAACTTCCGTAGATTTCAATGGATGGTCAGGAGTCGGGGTTAATCTCCCTCTGTGTATTGTCTTATGAGCCTAGGGACCAACCTCCTACTAGTTGGGTTCGACTAATCTATTCCAATGAATTATTTTGTATTAAGTTTTCATGAGATCCAATTTGTTAGGGGTCATATTCGGCCTCCTATGAGTGTGTCCAATCCTTTAACTGTGACTCGATTTCCTTTTTATTTGCCATTCTCTGTTAATTCATGCTACTAGAAGAGGACTTTCCCTCTTCGTTCCACTCTTTTTCCCTTTCGACAGAGCCTAGCTTCATTGATCATAGGGAACTCAAGTTGCTGAGAGTAAGTTTTCACTTTCGTCGGGACTTTAAATGTGACACAGAGGAACGAACAATGGAGTCAATCTCGGGACCCAAAAATTTGACAAGGAATAGAACTTAAAATAAACTATTCAAGAAGAAAGCAAAGACAATTCATTCCTTATTTATGGCCCTCCAATCATAGATGGTCTCCTTGGACTTCTACCAAACATGAAACAAGAAATTCAAAACATAGTGATTATTTCCATTTGCAAACAGAAATCTGAATTTGATGCACAAAGAGGAACTTACATTACAGGGTTAAGTTGTTTTCTTGTTTTCTTATGTTGGTCAAAAATGCATACATATACACAAAGAATACAATGGGACTCATTCCTCTGAAATTTACCGAGCTTACCTTCGCTCATTCGATTTTCCTATTTTTATCTTGGGGCCTTTCCTTCTAACGATGACCTCTCCTACTGACTCACTGTATACACACTTTTATGTACAATAATACTACCCATAAAATATCTCTACAGACAAAGATAACTTGGACTACTAATCAACATTCTAGAACTACCTAATAGCTAATCTAACACTTGTTATCCTTGCATAATCCCACATGCGAAAAATATCCAAACAACCAAATATTATAGAATTAAGACAACTGGCCTTACATCAAATTCTCCTAATTTATAATATATACAAAATAGGGAGTGGGAAATAAGTTTTCCTTCAGAATTTATATGACCTTTTGGGTCCTAAACCAAATGTTTTCTTCCTAGGGCGATTCTCCTACATCAATATATCTTATTACAAAATATCATAATAACAACAAATACGGTCCTTATTTTCATGATTTGTGTTAAATCACTTAACCGGTTCAATATATGTTCTGCCAAATTAGCATGAACAAGAGATGAAGTATGAACACATATTGTATCTTTATCATAAATCTATTACAAGTCAAGCTTTCCAAATTCCTACTAACGAAAGCATAAGAAAAATTGAATCACCAACTCCTATTAGTTTGGAATCACCAACCAATTTTATAACTTAACTAAATATCTCGTACAAGCTAATATCACCATCCACATTTCCCTCTTAGCACCTACACTTGCACCCTAAAATCGTATAACATGTCTCCTTCTCTTGTTTTCCATAACAAGAATAACAAGTAGGAGTAGCGTTTTGAAATTCCACAAAAACCATGCCTTCTTCTCTCAAAAAAATTGTTAAGAATTAACATGGGCAAGAATAGACGAGAAAGATGGCAAAAAAGGCTAAAAGCCCTTGTGTTTTATTTGCTTCACGATTTAATAAGAACATAACTTGATTAAAACACACTAATAGAACTCAATCTACAAGCCATCAAAGACCAGGCTATCAGATTATGGTGGGATTTTCAACAGTGACTTTTAAATCCTTAAATTGAAACCTTCTCACTATTTTTTCATACTTAATGCTCTCATCATCATGGCTCTCATCTTCAGTTTTTACAAATATTAACTAGCACAAGCATATCTCACTAGATAATTAAGAAAATC
The DNA here is from genome assembly GCA_000404065.3 of Pinus taeda. NCBI lineage: Eukaryota > Viridiplantae > Streptophyta > Pinopsida > Pinales > Pinaceae > Pinus > Pinus taeda. The sequence continues at coordinate 121,921 of APFE030855033.1, read as the reverse complement.
AAATTTCACTAGGTAACTCACCAGATATCAAATAAACAAAGTGGATCTTACACCATATGTAGTATATTTCATCTCTTGACCTCATTATTCATGGCTCTAGTACCGTGTTAAGAATTAACATGGGCAAGATGAGACAAGCAAGATGGTGGAAAAGGCTTAAAGCCCTTGTATTGTATTCTATTGGTCTCAAAATATGAATTTAAAATACAATAATTGTCCTTCTAGATATTCTATATATAGATCTACATCACACTAACAAATCATCAATGGATCATCACAAAAAATCAACAAGATAAGAATTCCAAGTCATGACAATAGTATTCTTAGATTATGGGTTTAGTTAGGGATTCACAGTCTAATAAAAACTACAGATAAAATGTGTTCTCTGCTCCTCTAAAATTTATCTTAAACCTTAGTGTTCTTTGCTTCATGAGTGTGAAAGTCTAACCATAAAATTTTCCCTAAAATTTTTCCAAAGCCCAGTGTCCAAGACAAATATAGAAAATATGCATGAAGAAGATTACAAGAAGGCATGTTTTCCCTAACATCACAATTCTAACTATAGCACATGAGTATAGGTGTGATCAAATTAATGTATCTTCCCTCTAATTATATGGGAGGTGAGGTTGGCCTTTACCATAAATTGGACCTAGTCCACTACAAACAACCCAACTCTACATAAGATAGATCAACATGTGGAGCATTCCAACTCTAGGTAATGGCATGTTAATATCCAATTCATGCATGTTCAACAATCAAGGCTCCAAGGATGAAAAATCCTCAAAGTTTTCTCCACCTATATGATCAATACCTCAAACACTTCATTGTTAAGTTAAGTCTCTATGCAAGGAATTAATTGTGTCAATGTCATCTACATTTCAACACCCTCCTCCAAAATGTCTAACACACGTCCTCCAAATTAAGTCATCCTCTAAGAAACCAAACAACCCTTAAGGTACAAATTATGAAGAAAGCCACCAAGTTCCATAGGTCTCCAAATCTCCAAAAGGAATGCAAAAAAATATCCATACACGGCCTAACAATCAACAAGCATGTCAATTCCACCATTTTTTCCATCATGAAATGACCAAGGGTAATCCATACACCATGCATAATATATCACATGAAGCACCCCAAAGCAGGGTTTAAATACTTTTCAAGTAACCTCAAAAGCTAATAGTCCCTATTTACAAGGAAAGTGTTTTCAACATGTTGTAGCGGCTACAACCACCCTCCAAAATTTTGCCTTTGCCTATTTTGAAGCCTCCCTACCAACCTTCACAGCAGCTTTCCTTGCTTCATCAAGTCCTCAAGCTTCAGTTTTTTTCTTGCTCAAAGGCAGCCTATCGATCACAGTTTGATCTTTTCCCTTCACAGGATGCTCACCCGGACTTGGTCCAACTGCAGGCTGAGCAGCTTCCCAGTGAAATTTGCACATCTATGGAGGGAAACCAGCCTTCCCTCCAGGAATTACGCAATTCCTTCTAACATCCTGTTGGGCTCCAATATTTCGCAATCCTGCCAGCCAACCCTCCTAGCAGGATTTGCGTAATTTTTTCCATCAACATGTTGTTCAACCCATGTTTTGCGCAAATCTGGGTAGCATTCAGTTGCTCTGCCTAGAAATTGTGCAATCCCCTTGGGCAATCAGCCTAGGTGATAGTAAAAAATGTGCATTTCTCTCCAACAGTCGAGTAGTCGCTTGCATATGCAACTGAGTTGACCGGTTCCCTCTGGGACCGAGAAAAACAGACTTGCATGCATAGAATGCTTCTCCCAAGGCAGCATGCAAAGGCATCCCTTGTTTCAAGGATCTATGTTTAGCAATTGGAGGTTACATGCAAGGAGTAATTTAGAAACCTCCCTCCAAGTGTCGCTTCCCCTAGATTTGTGGCATGCGCGTCACTACCTCGATGTTATCAAAACTCATCAACCAAATGCTACAAAGCTCATTCCTCACATCAACCTTGTATCTCTAACATCCCACATCACATCCAGGAGTAGTTGGCACATTCAGCTCAGCTGTTTTGGGGTAAGCTCGCTTCCCATGCCTTGTGTTGCATTTTTGTCACTTTTGGGTTTTCACTTGTATGAGTATTGTTCGCTTGATTTCTTTGAATGCTTGTTGTTTACATGTATACTAGCTTGTCCTAGGTCTGTTTCAATTTTCGTTGCTATCTCACTATTGCCGAATGCATGAAACTATTTTGCATGGATGTTCGCCCAACCGGTGAATGACCTTAGCCACATGCATGTTGATCTGTTTGTTCAATCCTCCATTCATTTTTTGCATGCACTGTTTATCACTTTTTCTATCACTTAGTGTCGTCATGCATTTCATCGACTTACTTGTTTTTAGTTTCCTGTCGGCGAGTCGGTCCAACCTTGGCCCAACCTCTACCTTCACCAAGGTTGCATTGTGTAATCTGGAGAAGGAAGGCTCACCTTCCTCTCCAAATTTGTGCATTCTGGCCCAACATTGGCCTCCTAGACTGAATTTCGCATTTCTAGAGGTCAATGGCTGCTTGGCTCAAAAATTAGCACAAATTTGTCCCTGGGACAATAATCTTTCCTAGCTGGAATCACGCATTGTGCAATCCCAACAGCCAACTATCCAACTGGATTGCGTATTTTTTAGTTCTAGTAGTCATTCAGTCTCCCAGCAGCCCGGACTATGCCTTGTGCAGTCTTGGCAGTCGCTCTCCCGACCTCCGGACCGAAATTGGCAACCTTCATGACCATTCACCCAGGCATGTTGCAAGTCAGTTCTCATGTTCATTTTGGTTTTTGACAGACAAATTGCTTGCTATGAGTTTTTCCATGTCTTCAGGTATCTCAGGTGTTCATCTTCCTCTCAGCAGTACAGGTACAATGATTTCCAAGAGAGCATAGATGAAGACGCCATTCATAGCATGCTTGGGGATGCAGTAAATCAAGTGCCCATGGGCTTACCTACTCATGAAGACATCAAGTTGTTAATGGACAAGGACATCAAGCAGCAACATCACAGTGAGCAGCATCATGAATAGCAGTTGAAGGCAGCATACCGAATGAAGCGAACGCAACAAATACAAGAGGAAGGTTGTTGACAACATAGAGGCAGAGCAAAGTGCAAAATCAAGCAGATCCACTGGTAATGAAAGCAACTTTGGAGGCTCAAGCTATGAAGTGACGACGTGACATGAAGTGGAACAAAGAAGGATTTTCATGTGCTGAAGCAGCAACTCAGGAAGAACATGAAGCTACACATACCGTCCAATGAGTTGCAGTAGGAACAGGAACAACAGTGGGTGCAACATGCACTCACAGATGAAACTGCACCGGTACAAGTTAAGAATCCATCTCAGCAGCTGACACAGAGAAAACATGGTGAACAGTGTTGTTAATCGCATGCAAAGGATCTACCAGCATGCATGTCATTGAGCTCACGCATGCAATCCAACCCATTCAACACACTAACCAAGGCAAAGACAAGGAGCAAGTCCAACTGGGGTTGAACATGCACTTCAACAAGTTGATGTGCATGACCACAAACACACACTTGAAGATCAGCATGGACACTATGCATCAGTGTGTTTCCATTTCAACCGTACCCAAGAAGATCATGCGCATGTTAGTAGACGAGTTGGATAAAGGGGTCGAACCAATGCATTGGTTGAAACGGAGGCAAGAGTTCGCTTCAGAAAGATGTCACCGTGAGGTGCATGCACACCATCACGAACGACCAAGCTTGGCATCAGCTCATCAACTTCACCATCACAAACATGTCAAAGAGTTGTTCTCACCACAACGGACTGAGTCAGTGATGTCTTGCAAGGCTTGCTCAAGCCATGTTGTCTCACATGAGTACATGTGCATTGTAATGTTGAGTCATGTCAAGTGTAAGTCGAGTGTCAACAATTGGATGTAATAGTCATAGAGTAAGTGAAGAGTCATGAAAGTAGTTGAACTGTCATAAAGGGGAATGTCAAGGGTCACCCCACCCTTTGCTATAAATAGTCCTTCATAACTCATTGTATGGGATTTTGGTCAGCCAAGCTTCTACTAAGACTATCATGAAGAAGGCGGATAGTATTGTAATGCGCCTTGGCTTCTCCACTACAAGGAGCTAGTATATCTCTTTGGAGGAGTAGGTGGATGTGGCTGTAATGTTCCACTGATGGGGCTAACAGGTTTACATGGTGTATTGTATGATTGTGACTTACACTTCTTTATATAATAAAAGCCATCACATTTTCATGCATATGTGGTTATTGTAGTTGGACTACTTCGGTTGCCTTAATGATATATGTTGTTTAACTTATGTATTTGTATATGAATTGATTTGTATGCAATTATATGAATCTTGTTTTTAATGTGTTGCAAATGTTGTTAATGTTGTCACGTCTGTGTCATCTACTTTGTAGGACATCAGACAAACCTTTCTCTTAACCTTGTCATATCAATCGTAACACTCATCTTGGACTAATCCATGAGTGTTGTTCATGTTATATTACCTTGTATATTGTGACTGATGCATCTGTGTCAACTGCTTTGTCGAAAGCTGTGCATGTCCTCTGTGTTGTGTGCTCCTAGCAGAGTTGGGACTAATCCCTTTCAACCTGGAACTCACCTTCACCTTCCTCTCCCTTTGATGTCTTGGAACCTCTCATACTCATTCCTTGACTCGCTGCATCAATCACACCCTTGCTACTGATAGAGTTATCTCATTTGCCTTTGTGCGACATCACGGTCAAGGCATTACCTTACGACCCACTGCTGGGACTCCTACACCAAATGATTTGAGGTCTAGTTGGGACTTCTTACCAAGGAGATCCCCTTGACAGGTTGGTGGGTCCAACACCGTCAAGACAACACCAATATTCTCCCTCTACAACCCAACCAAACTCATGATTTACAAATCAAAATCAGTTGCAGTCATAGAATCAACCATTGAAATTTGGAAAGGAACTGTCAAACAATTATCACAATCCTCCATTAAAGCATCATATCTCACCTCCTCAAAACAATTTGAAGGCTAAAAAATGGAATAAACCAATACAATATGGTTAGCATATCTCCTAGTAGGTATACTTTCCATTTCTAAATAGTTGGGAACTCTTACATGCTCTTCTTATTTATTCAATATTTGGGTAATCTGTTTAAACCTTATATGTAAGACTGAAAGGTGAGGGCACATCCACCTGCAATCTCACATTATCTTCCACTAAATTTGACTCAACTCTAACCCTTGCATCAACATACGGAACAACAACCTCCTCTCTCCCTTCAATCTATGAGGGAGAACCCTATGAACTAGAAGATCTCACATCCTCATCAAAATTCACATCTCAACTGAACTTGATGAGATGAAGCATTGATCCTATACAATGTAGAAGTATCATTGTATCCAACAAAAAATGATGTCATCACAACATCTTAAAACTTCAAGAAATTCTTAACAACATTTGAATTTAAATGAATCTAACACTAGATTATAAACCATGTACTTGACTTTACCATCCATCAAGTTAGCTTCACAAGCCAAAATTTTCAAGAACCCATTATCATGGGCATCTCTCTCGTGCACATCAAAATCTCCAACAATTGGAGCATCAACCTCAACAAGGTCCAACTCACTCTTTTTGAAATAATATTAAAGCAAGAGTATCATCATGGTTAACTCCTACCTAAGAGAATCCAATAACCATGTTCCTATACTCTACAACACGCCCATTGGTTGCAAGCTTGGAATCAATTGCTAATTTCAAAATACGTTGTGAACCTAGCTCCATGGCATCCCACCATACATGCACTACATGTGTCTCCTCGATGTTATAAGGCTCATTCAACTTCTCAAATTGGAATGTACAAGTTCTATAGGATTAACAAGAAACTTGCATAGACCACCATTTAGGACACCTTTGACCAAATTCTTTAGACTTGCTAGAGTGCAATCATTGATAGTCTAATTTTATTCTCTCACATGTAATTTTTCACTAATGTTCTGCAAAAAAAGAAATTAAAAGAACATGTTTCTTCAAACCAAGTATAAAAAATCACCATCCAACTCAAGAAGTTATCTCTTTCTCAAAATTCACACAAATATCAAGTTTCCCAAATTCAAAATATGAGTTTTCAAGATATGAAATGGAATGTCACTCTCTAAAACACCAAAAATACTCATCATGCCAATTTGAAGCACACCTCAAAGAAAAAATTATTAATAATATATGTCAAATAACCCTTACCAAGTCCTCTACAAATAGGTGAAGTACTAATCCTAGGTACAGTCCAACTAAAATATCAAAATCCTTGTTCACCAAAAGAGCAATCCTAGTCCTATCAACTAAATTACCATGTAGAATTTTTTAGAACCAAATATAACATCCATAATTTCACCTCAAACCTAAGCTTTTTTATATCTATTCTATGTGAAATTTGAACCTTGGAAATGATCTAAAACATTAAATTATAGAAAAGATATTTCACTTATTTTCAACCCAATTACACACAAAAAATTAAGAGAAAAAGTAAAATATAAGTATACTTGAATACCAAATGTTGAAACTCTTAGTACACATTTTCCAAGCATATAAATGAACTGAAATGTGTTATTATAGCCGATTATAACATCAACAAATATGTTATTTTATCTTGAAGATGTGTTTTATATCACTTAACCAATTCAAGTATCTATTATGTCAAATCAACATGAACAACAAGTGCCAAAATCTATAGAATCAAGAGGATAACATAAGCTAAAAATCAAATCTCTCTAAATCCTAGTTAGGAAACCATAAGAAACCTAGTCACTAACTCTTCTTACTTAAGAATCCCTCATAGCCAAATTTGGTCACTCCAACAAAGCTCCTCAACATGCTAGCTTTACCATTGGCACGACATCCTCCTTGGCACCTATACTTGCATCCCATAAGTGCACAAGCCATATCTTTTGTTATCTTTCATAGTAAACATAACAAGTTTTATTAGCCAAATGCCATAAACCCCTACTATTTTTCTCTCCCAAGAGCTAAAAATGAAATGTTTCCTTTATACCCAGATTGTAGTTCATGAGTTACAAGATATTTTTAATTGAACCTATATCATATTCTATGACTCACCAATCACGTTTATTGTAGCTCACCGATAGTGTTTGCTATGAATCCCTTGTAGTGATATAGACAAATCTACATTTGCTAAAAATTCAATGTAAATGTTGTTTTGAACTTTACATTGGCTTTAGATCATATTTGAGAGAGTGAATAAGTCCTATAATTAGTGTGAATATTTGAGTTGAATCTAACTTATAAATGTTATCAACATATAATGTTTGCATGCAAAACAATTTTTGAATTCTAGTTTACATCTGATTCAAAATCTTGAAATTGACTAGTGTACATTGGTGAGTTCTAATGCCGAATTGTATTGTTATATTTTTCGAAGTGGTTTGTATTAAGAAAAACATATTTATATATTTTTGCCAACAATGAAATTTTAGATCAACAAAGTTTAAATTTGGTTGTTTATATGGATATATGTTACATAATGTTATCAAAACTAATTGTTGTATTGGTGAAGGAAAAAAATTTAGTACCCTATATCCTCAATTAGGCATAAAGGGGACTTAGATATGTTAGAAAGTGGTATCAAACCAGAGTTCAAACACTAGACCTACACAGGGGTGCATGAACTAGGGATATTGATTATAGCACTAGGACTATTTATTATAACAATAGTCGGTTTTATGGGTCAAAATAAATGAATGATAATGACTTTGGTGCCATGTTAATATAACAAACATGTTATTCTTGAATATCTTAATATTATTTATTGTATCCACACTCAAAACTATATGATATTGTTGCTTGAATAATGTTATGTGATCCATATGGAAGTGTCTAAAAGGTGATAGATTGTTACAACCATTAAGGCTTAATGATGTCCACCCTTTAGAAACTCTAGGATGTTTAAATAGTGTGCATTATTGATTGTTGATTTTGGTGGTTTATTATTAGATGAATTGAACACCTACAAGGATAAGAACCCTAGTGATTGATGATACTTATCCTCATTCATTATTTATGATTTTAATGCATGGATTGAAGGTATTACCCTTGTCTTTAGAATGGAAATCATTAAAGTTAAGATGCTCTTCACTTATGGTGATGCATATCACTATTGAAACGAAATTGTATTATGGCTATTATGAAAGAGTTTATTTTATTTTTTTAATATCCATTTTTTGTGCTACACCATATTGTTGATGTGATTTAGTCGTAACATCCTTAAGAATCATGTATGCTTATGAAAGAGTAATTTCCTTATGCATATAATTCTTTTTGAGTGAATTTGTTATTCATAAAGAGAAATGTATATGTTTATTAACATGCATACATGAGTATTGATATGAATGTATGAATGAGTTGATTTTGGAACAAGTAGTACTTGTTATGTTTTTGGTAATGTCACTATTACATAGTTGAACTCCTCCTAAAAGTTTAATTTTCAATGATAATTTTGAGTGGGTCGTGTGCTACTCTTTAGAGTGAATTAGCATGAAATACTCATATAGAAATTTTGTAGGAGTGTTATGTGTTACATGATATTTGACATAATTTTACTTGTTGATGCTACCATATTAAATGAACCAACAAACTTGTGATTATGCATTTGAAACTTTTTATTTGAATGATGGTAAACTTCCATAAAATAGATCGATCTTAAGTATTTAAAGTTGAAGTTGTATGAATTTGGTTGCCATATTATGGGTAATGCTAACACTACTTGGTTGAGTTTAGTATCGAATTCATGTTGCTAAAGATGTTTAGAGAGAATGTATCAAAGTTGAAGTTGTATGAATTTGTTGGCCATATTATGGGTAATGCTAACACTACTTGGTTAGGTTTAGTATGGAATTCATGTTGCCGAATATTCTTACAGAGAAAGTATCAAAAGTGTTTTATTGATCAATGAGAATTGTGCATGCATGATTCCATTGTAATGGATGTAAAATTTTGTAAGATAGATTGATTTCAGGTTTGAGTAAAAATGTATTTATGAGAAGGAATTTGTGTAGATAATGCACATGACACATATGTATCATTATACAAGTAATTCTCAAAGGCGAGGCTTATATACATTACACATATTTGTAGTATAGATGCATGGATTTTACTATGAGTACGAATGAATCTGTTGATGGAGCGAGGAAAAGTGTTTGCTATGGCATAGTAGCAATATTGTTATATATACCATTTTGTATAAGATGTTTTTTAGAAACATCTGTAGCAATATTGCTCTAAGGGAGTAGTAAACCACCCCTTAGAAAGAGATGGTATTCAAAGGTCACTTAGATAGCTAGGAGGAGTATTTTGTATGACCTAGCATACAATACGTTTTTTTTTGCTCTTGATTACCCCTAGTATGGGTAAAACTTATTATAATAATATGTTCTACCTAATATTTCCCTTATATATACCCAATAACCCTCATATATTAACATAGAGTAAAGCATCATTATTATCATCATCATATACTAATTACATAATTTTATTTATAAGATAAAATTAAATTTAAATTATAAAATATTAATAATATAAGCTCAAAAAAAAAACCTACAAAAATCAAAAAAATTTAAATAATTTAAAATAAATATCAATAAGTGCACAGAAAACATTTAATTTCATCTTTTATTTATTTTTATTTTATATTATAGGTTATTTTAATACCATAATTAAAAATGATTTTCAAAATAATATTATATAAAGTAATCTAAAAGATTTAAATAAGTATCAATAAACGATAATTTTATATAATATTTAAAAGGCTTTAATAAAAATTCATTTAATCTCAAGTTATAATCTCATAAAAATTCAAGTTTATATTCTCATGTTAAAATATTCATTTAATAAGTGTCACAATTTTTCAAGTAAATTTCCAGAACCCCAAACGAATTTAAGATTTCAAAATTACGCCTTGTGAAATTATATGTATTAAAATAACTATCCATTTCTCCCATTGCTATTGGCGTTAAGTATTCAACTCCTGAAAACAAATCCCAATCTCTCATATAAAAATACAACTCCGAGAACCAGGAAATGGCCACATGGCCACACTAACACAAACTGAAGCACGTTCCAGAATGTAGGTGATGGGAGTAAAATATTAGGAAGTCATTCATGCGGTCTCTTTTTATGTTGCGTGGCAAATTGATGTGATTCATATGTCACACAAAGTAGCCTGTGAGTTATGTCAATTGTGGATTTTGGTGTTAGATGTGGAGTAAGGTTTGAAGTTGAAATTCTGATAAAAGGACATAATATTATTTCTTGAGTAAATAAAATTGAATTAAAAATTATTTGTCAAATTTAAAACAACATTGTTTTTATTTTTTAATTATTTAAAATAAAATGTTTTTTTTATTAATTAATTTGAGAAATGATTATATGTCAAGGAACGCTGTTGGGTTAAAAAAATAAAAATAAATTAGTTTTTATTTTTTTAATTAAAATTAAAAGTTAAAGTAACTTTTCATGATATATTTTAATTAGGTTTTTTTATACAATAAAATCTTTGTTTGTATAGAGGTGATTTGATAGTGTGACTTTCTAATTAGCAATGTAATTAGCAACCAAAATTTAACCAACTTAGCTAATTTTTGAGGTTTTTTATATAGTAAAATTTTATTCAATAAAATCGTATTCTTATGGAGTTTATGCATAAACTTATTTATTCAAATTAGGTTATAGTGGTGGGCCCTAAAGTTCAAAATTTTTGGTTTTAACAAACCCTTTTGATAGACACAGAGGAGAAACAATTCCAATTAGAATTAGCAACACATTATCTTCCTGATTGAATTTACAAATGTTACCTACTAAACGTTTTTTTAACTACCTAATCCACTTTCTTGTATTTATTGTCTATTCCATTGCTTGCATTTACTATTTGCTCAACTTACCTGCATTTATGAATATTACTTGCATGTCTTCTTTATATCTACTTAATATTAAATCATAACAAAACATTAAGGATCAAAATTTATTCAAAGTAGGTATAATTACTTATTATCAAAATTTCAACATGAAATAAGTAATATTCATTCATTTGTGTTGATAAAAATTATTGTTATTTATGGGCTCTTTTGCATATGGTGTTCCACATCATAATATACATTGCACTAATTATTAAGTTTATAATACTTATAGCAAAAAAAAGTGTGTAAGTTATATATATCTATATATATATATATAACATATCTATTATATATTACTATATATATATATATGAAAAAAGTGTGTTGTGAAAACTTTAAAGATTTTTTTTTTTTAAATTTGGATATTGTTAGTGATATCTTATTTATTTGTTACCTTAATCTCATTGCAATTGTTTGAAAGATTGCACCACTTACTCTGTTAGAAAGAAAAATGGTTTCATTGTATTTGAGAGATGATGTCCCTAAGATAAAAGACTAAATGGTACTGTCAAATTCCTTCAATATAACTACTACATAGTATATAAGTAAATGTTGGCAGAATTCTCTCTACTTAATTCATATATAGTGTAAGTAAATGATCCTACCAAATTCTGTCTATATAATTTTTATATAAATTGTAATACTTACATGTATTTGAAGTTGTGGTTTGTAGATAAGATTCTTTGTTTGAGATATACACAACTTAATATAGTGAAAATTGTAATAAGTAAAGTATAAGTTTGAAATTCTTTTTCATTTTATATGGAAAAAATTTATTTTAATTTATTAAAAGGTTAAAATGAAATATAATTTTGAAAATTGAAATATAACTTTTTCTTTCCAATTTGATTCCTAAAAATGTTAGTTAATCAATCCTGTTAAATACATTGAATTTGGCAATATGAACTTTACTCCATAGGCAATAAATTACATAAAATTTAGCACAAATAAAATACAAATGACAATAGCATAGCAATATATTTTTATAGAAATCATTTTATTTAGAAATAAATTGTGGACTTGGAACTTAATCTACCATTATCATTGTTTTATATTATAAAGAATTTTAAAAAATTCACTTTATTTTTAAAAGATTTTATATTAGAAACGATTTCAATTAATTAAAAATTATTTCATATATTATCAAATTCGAATTCAATTAAAAAAAAATTCCATTATATAAATTCAATACAGAAACAAATTCGAACCATACAATCTTAAAAATAACATATTATTTATTTAATGTTTTTTAAGAATTTTATTTAACATATTATTTTTTTTATGTTTTCAAAATTTTAAAATTGATTGAATGAACAAATTCGACCATACACATCTTAAAAAATTAACATATTATTTAATTTATGTTTTTTAGAATTTATTAACAGATTAATTTATTTATGTTTTTTCAAAATCTTAAAAAATTGAATTGAATGATGATTATATTCAAAATTTCAATAAAAAACTTCTTAAATCTCTCTCATAAGAATATTTTTGTTTACTTGTCTCCAACATTAACCTTTCATGTCTATCAAGGTGATCCAAAAATAATGAAAGACAAAATGCATGAAATTTATCAATATTGCAAAGTGAGAAAACATAATAAAATCTTAAAGAATGAGACACTAGATATTAAAAATAGCTTTCAAGTGATCTTCACATACCAGGAATGCTATGTCTCAATCGTTATTCCTATCAAAGCCAAATTTATTTAACAATAAGTATGCATGCAAATTATCCTCTAATTAAATTCTATACCAATGATCTTCTATTTTGTAGTGGACCATAATAACAATAATGTAACATGATAATTGTTATCATTCAAAAAAAATTAGAAGAATAAAAAAAATGCCTTTTAAAGATTTTATTTTTAAAATATAAAACATATTTTTTTTGCAATGATGTAACAAGAAACATATATATTTTTAATAAGAAACTTAAGCTTATTTAACTACATAGTTTTTTAATAATAGGAAATTTTTATATCTTTGAAATATAGAAAATTTACAAGTTTTTCACATTTTTTATATAAAAAATTTCATAATATAATATATATATATATATAATAAAAAACTTACTTGGAAATTGTTTTAATTTAAATAAAAAAAAGAAAAAAAATTTAATAATGTTTTAAATATAGAAAATTATGGTTTTTTATTTTTTTAATATCTGATAAAACATTATATTTTTTAATAAAATAATTAAATATTAAATATTATTTAAATGTGTCTCTGATCGGGTGTGCATGTGTTGGTACAAATGGCATGTGATCAGTTAACTGGGCCAGTCTCCCCTCCACGCACATATTAATGATTCGGCGATGACAAGACCTGATATTAACTCCTTTGGCACGACTGTCCTCCTCAGGCACTATGAGGTTAAATGTGAACCCATTATTTGACTCAAATTGACAGTTTGGGCAATGAGTTTAGGAGGTAATGAGTTTGATAACAGTCAAGTCTATGTCTGTGGCACCTCACTGGGGCTCTAGTCTTGGGTGAGGAAGGCAGGCACACTTGCAATAGCTTGAAGTGGCTTGACACTAATATCTTGGTCTGCCTTTGGGACCCTGGAATGCAGACAGTCACAGTTCGGTTCTGCTCCCTTGCTTTTGGTGGAAATAAGCCCTTTTTATCACTCTATCAACTCTTGGCTCCTCTCCCACTCGAGCGGACCACCGCAGGTCTTTACAGGTGTGTGGGGTTTTATTTGGCATTTTCTAATTTATGCTCTGAGGTCGGGACTCGCCTTTGGCTTGAAGGACTTTATAGTCTCTCGGCCATCATATAGGGGTGGGGGTTCTATTCATGTGTGGCTTTAGGGTGGTGTCTCATAAGTATTTTCTCTCTAGCACCTGGGCTGGGTAAATGGGAGCCCCTCTCGCCTTCTTGGTATCAGTATAGGGATAGTGGCTCATCCCTACTCTGGTTTATGGGTTAGTGGGCCATGAGTATATTTCTTCCTTTGTAGGTATTCAACAACTTTTTTTGCGGGCCCCCTCAGTTGTGAGCCGCTACCATTTGTGCATAGAAAAACGACATGCCAGCGGGGGCACCCTCGTCGCAGGTAGGGGAAGCAGCCCTAGGCAGGGCATCCTGTATTAGGCCATCATTCGTCCTCCGCTACCTCTTCTAGTTAGGAAATAGAAGATGTTGACGCTCTTTCCCTAGCTAATTCGCTACGCTGCCTAGTAGCTCATACCTCTATAGAATCAATCGTTAAGCAATTGTGACACATACAAATTGACATCGACATTGTTTGGGATCATAGGTACAAAGACTGCAACGAAATTGTTGCTTATCTCACTGACATTCAATACAACTAGAATATCATTCTGGAGCAATTAGACAACCTTTGGCACAACCAACGTCACACAAACGACCATCTCCACAACTTAGAGGCACGGATGGAACATTTTGACTTCCACATTCATGACCATGTTCGCTACTTTGCAGTGCCCCCTGTAATGACCCCATCCCCCTCCTTGATACGTTGTCATTGATTATGGTTTCTTTTTGTGTCTCTCACAATAAACTAAGGCATCCGAAAATAATATATGTAAATGGTCTATCTTAGTATTCTCCACCTTCATTTCAAAAAATCTAATCAAAATAAAAGAATGTGTAAACTATGTTATTTTAAACATCTAATAAAACCTTTTTGAACAACAACAAAAAAAATTATTATTTAAATACAACTTTTTAATAAATAAATAAAATATTCTAATTTTTTAACCTAAATATTATAGCTTTTCATCAATTTTAATACAAAACTTTATGGATTTTTAATAGCCTCCACAAACATAAAATATGCACAAATAAATACAAATGACAAGAACATAGCAACATATACATAAAATATGAACAAATAAATACAAATGACAAGAGCATAGCAACATATTTTTATGGCAATCTCTTTTATTTCGAATAAATTGTGGAGTTGGAATTCAATCATAACACTATCATCATTTTATATTATAAAAGGATTTTAAAATTCAATTTATCTTTAAATAATTCTATATTACGATTTCAATAATCAAAATTCATTGAACTATTCAAGTTCATACGATATTTGTAAAAGAGTGTATCCACAGTCAACGCATCTCATGGCATATTTCATGCGACAGTGTGCAGCATGACATAACTTTTCCGGTGTCTCTGTCGTCGCTTGTTCATTGATTCATCGTGTGCAGGCCGCTGACAGCCAGAGAGGTATTCCTTTTTTTTCCGGGAAAAAAACATTACTCTTTTCAAATTAATAAAAAAGGATAGTACATATGCAACTTTTACAATTAGTCAACAATTCCTGTTTACAACCTGGTTATTCTATCTAGTTTCACTACTTCTATTACAATATTTTTTCTTTCAGTTCATCAATATTTATGATTATCAAAATTCGTACATCATAATCAAAATGATTAAAAAAATACCTCCCTCCTAAAAATAGATGGTTGATCTGCATTCTAAGAAAGATTGATGTTGCTTGCATTTATCAATTTTTTCTGTGCAAATTCATTGAAGTAAAACTTTCCTCAATTCATATAGATCCCTCTCTTAGATAATAGATCTTCCATCCAATTTTGTTCACGATAAACATGATGGAATTGTATACTCTAAAATGTGCTTACCAACATTCTAATCCTCCTCATCCACTGATTAAGAATCGGTGGACAGAAATTGGTATGGTGTTTGACTCAGTGGATGATACCTTTTGCATCTCCAAATACCTGTAATTTATCTATTCTTAACCACTTTGTTGCTATAAGAACTCCCCATAGTGCTACAATCTCTGCATTGTTGTTCGATCCCAATCCTCCCTCCCACAAAAAGTGGAAGTAACTACCGACCTCTAAAACTATAACAACCCCACATCCACACCTTCTCCTTTTCCTTGCTACATCAAAGAAACTGATTGGAAATGACTTATCCACTTCTACATATTTACACGACCAAGTTTTATAGCTCTTTCTGACTGATCCCATTTCATTAAACAGGGAAATAGTCGTGTTGATGTCTTCCCTGATCTGTACAAGTTTATGCTAAAAAATGAGGGCATTCCTACTTTTCTAGATAATCCACATGATGTAAAATGGCACATTCTTGAACCTTTTATTCTTGCAATACCAATCCCTTATACATGAAATGAGAGTAACATGAATCCCCATAGATTTAAGCCCAAATAACCCCCTACATTCATCCAATACATGTCTTGCATATCCACAGGAGAGTAGAAGATGATCAGGATTTTCTGGTCCCTCCAAGCATATCACACAGATACATGGGCCCACAAATCCTTGTTTTTGAAGATTATTCGAGGTTAAAATTTTGTCATTGATGGCATGCCAATAGAAGCTCCTAATCTTATATGGTATGTTTCCTTTCCATATATTCTATTCCCAACTGTGACTAACGTGTTTCTTCTTAGTTCTAGGTAGCACCACATAAATTTCCTTGACACTCGGCAAACCCTTCTTTAGTCTACCTCCCCATACCAGATGATTCTTACACCCCGGTACATCTAAATTGATCCCTGCACCTCTTATACCACTAATGTACCTCTCTCATTTTGCTACTAGATGATCAAGTAATCCAAGTTCTGTGGGCCCAGTCCATCTTTGACAATCAATACTCTGACCTCCTATCTAAAAAATTTGTCCCAATACGTAAATTCCATTTGAATGAATGTAGTTTAATAATTGTACCGAAAGGGAATGATTCCTATTCATCCCTGTAATCGCATCTAGACCAATATGGATCCTAGATCCATCATAGGCCTCCCATCTAATGAATCCCGCCAACCAATTTAGATTATGCATCATGCTTCTCCATACATAGTATTTGTTAGATTTTTTCCTTGTTCCTCTATCTAACCAAGTAGCAAAGTCCAATCCGTACAAATATTTATTTTTAATGACATTTTCCCATGAACCCTCCCTCGATACAGCTGTCCACATATTCTTATTGATCAATGCCTAATTGAATGTTGCAGTGTCTATAATGCCCCACCCACCGTTCTCAATATGCCAAGAAATACTTAACCAACCTATCATATGGAATGTCTTTTTCTTTTGTGTTCCAACCCATAAAAAGTATCCCAAAATAGCATCAATCATATTAGTGATCTCTCTTGGCAAAAGAAACAGATGCATCCAGTAAATTAACAGATTTTTTAGTACCGATTTTAGCATTACAATCCTTCCACCCATCATCAGCCATATTTGTTTCCAACTTCCCAACATTTTCTAAAAGCTACCAATCATCCATTCCCAATCCTTATTATAGTATCCATAAGGTTTCAAAGAAAACCCTAGGTATTGAAAACCTGCATCTATATCTATAATGTTAACCCCAATAAGTTTTGCAATTTCGTTATTCCTCTCTACTTCATCTTTAGCCCCAATAAGCACAGATTTCCTTACATTCATACACAACCTAGTTGTTAGGCTGAAAGTAGTTATACGCTGGATTTAAGACTTCTGTGGTTAATATCTTCTTTATTAGAAACCAGAGAACCCATAGTAAAAACCATTATTTCGGTCAACGTTTCAAATCCCAACAGGGATCCATCATCAAGACAACTATTGAGTGTTGATAGAAGAAGAGCTTGATAGGGAGATATAAACTATTTATATCTACCTATCAAGCTCTTCTTCTATCAACACTCAATAGTTGTCCTGATGATGGATCCCTGTTGGGATTTGAAACGTTGACAGGAATAATGGTTTTTACTATGGGTTCTCCAGTTTCTAATAAAGAAATAGTTATACTCCTTTTACTAGTTTCCCATTCATTGATAGAAGATTTCCCACCAAACAATAGATCATCAACAAACATTAAGTGTGTGATGGCCATCTGTCTAGAGATTCTAACTCCAATAATACTACCTTCCTCCCACAAGCTTTTAAAATTCCTGCTCAAGTAATCAATAACCATTACGAAAAGTAGTGGTAAAAGGGTGCATCCCTATCGCAAGCCCCTGCCAACCTGAAAGAATTTAGTCGGGAGACCATTGATGATCACAACAAAATTGGTAGTTTTGATGCACCCCATAACCCAATTTGTATTCTGAATGGACATACCAATTTTGATAAGTGCAAGTTTAAGAAATTCTTAGTCAACACAATCATATGCTTTGATGAGATCCACCTTGAGTAAGCACACTTTCTATTTCTAAGATTCACAGTACGGAGCATTTCTTGTGCAATCCCAATCGCATCCTGTATATGCCTCCCTTTAAGGAACCCAAATTGTTCCTTTGTAATGTATTTAGACAAGATAGGCTTGATCTTGCAAGCAATCAATTTTGAGATCACCTTCTAAACTGAGTTCCAAAGTGATATCAGCCTATAAGTTGCAAAAGTTGTAGGATGTTCCTTTTTTGGTATCATCGCTATAAATGTAGCATTCATAGCCCCAAATAAATAACCAAATTTCCTCACCTTCTCTGCAACTGAAACCAAATCTGGAACCATTAACTCCTAGAAATGTAGGAATAACTCCACACTTGTCAAGCCCACAAGATGAGTCGGGTGCGCCCACATGTGCGACAGGTGCCTGAACTTGGTTATATGCGATGGTGGGATGACTTCAATTAAACGCGACCAAGTTAAGTCGGGTGTGCCCATGTGTGATGGGCACCTGTACTACTTGACTCGGGCGGTTGTGCGATGCAGAGAGCGAGTGTGTCGATTATAGGCGATAGGTAGGTGTGTGCCAATAGCAGCAGGCAAGATCGACGAGCGCCTGGTGAGGATATATGACAGCGGAGGGTGACACCGGTGATCGTGCGACCCACAAAAGTAGAAAGTGCGATGAGTTGGCTAAGTGCAATAAAGCTGAGTTTATAGGCTGGCCAAGGCGTGTGATAGGTGGAGGCCGACTTGATAAAAGTGGATCAGCGACGTATTGAAGTGCTTGGGTCGAATTGAAAATATGGTGAGGCTGACATACACGTAGGTGAATAGTCATGTCACTTGGATGTTGAGGCATGGGTATATATTCGGTATGATGGAGGGCGTTCAACGAAATGATTCGATCATCGAAGAGCAAGTAATCAAGGCGAATAAGAGGAAGTTGAACAATGAAGGAAATAAGCAGATGAGAAAATGTGAGGGCCAAAGATTGTCGTAGCGTAGGGCTTCTTGGGTGGATGGACCAATGAGTGAATGAAGTTGTAGACCAGCAGATTGAACAAAGTTGCAGAACCGACGGGCAAGCGCACACAAACCAGTGGGCAGATGCGAGCGAACTGTGACGTGCAGACCTGACCTGGAAAGGAAACCCAATCCGAGGGCCCGAAAGGGTGACCTGACCTGGTAGGGTGACATGACCCAAGGGAGCGTCAGGGCGACCCAACCCGAGGGTGCATCAAAGTTGGAGCATGTGGACAAGGACTTGAATTGGAAAGTTGTGCATGGGGAAGTGCGGGAAGAGCGTGCATCAGTGCAGGTAAGTGCAAGGGTGCAGGTGAAATGTTATGATGGGCAAAGGCATAGCAATGCCAGGTAGACCGAAGTTGGGTGGACCGTGAACGACATATTTGCTCAACTGCATGCACTTGTAAATTGAAGTGTGCTAACCGTGTTGGGAGCACAATTGTTGTAAACATATTGTAAACTAAACTTGTATATTGTTTCAGCAAACTTCAGTATTGGGAGTTGCCCCTACCATTGAGTATTGTGTATTTTATCCGTTGTGCATATATAATGATGAAATGATGAAGTATGAATGAATTTTTTATTTCCACTGTGATATAACACTTGAAGAATTGGAAAATTAACTAAGTGTTGAAGAGTTAGGCGTAGCACATACATTCAAGTATTGGTGAAAATAAAGAGTGTAGTGGTGTCGCACCCGTCTATGTGTGGTTGAAAGACTACCACCAGGATAGGGGCATGACGAATGGTATTAGATCTCGATTCAGGGCAAGTTGATCTTTATTGAAGAATTTCAACAAGGATAAGTTACAGGGTCAAAGTTTTACGAAGAATTGTATGGTCTTGACATGAATCTAGCAGGGATGCTGGGACAATTTTCATGGACAAAGTATTGGACAATATGGAGGATTTTTCTTCGAAGATGGCTTCGTTGGAGACAGAGAATGCTAAAATTTGATATGAGTTAACGAAGATGAAAGAGGAGCATGATAACCTCAAAGTTAGATACGAGTATACGAAATGGTTGTATACACAAACAGAGAAAGAAGTCAAAAACATTGGTGCTACAAGGGACCAGGGTTGGGAGGAAATATTGAAGTTGCAAAAAACTCTTTACGATGCTTGGAATGAGATAGCTATTTTGAAGAAAGCAGTTGGGCAGGGACCAATTGGAGGAGTTGCTCATGTGAAAGTCAAGGAACCTGATTCTTATGATGGGATGAGGAATGCCAAAGCACTTGGGAATTTCTTATGGATATGGAGCGATACTTGGAGTGCTTGGGCATACCTGATGATGAGGCTAAGGTAAAAGTAGATGCTCAATTCCTCACTAAGGATGTTAAGATGTGGTGGAGACAGAAGTTGGATCAGATTGCCAATGGTGATGCTAATGACATCTCTACTTGGGATGATATGAAGAAGGCTTTGAAGACTCACTTTAGGCCACAATATGAGACTTGGGATGCAAGGATGAAGATTAAGTACATCAAGAAAATAGGGAGTCTACAAGTATATCAACGGGAATTCTCGAGTGTGGTATTGGAACTACCTGATAGGGTGGAAAAGGACAAGGTGTTCAATTTCATCATAGGATTCAAACCTTGGGCATGCAATGAGGTGAAGAGGTAGAAGATCAAGACACTAGAAGAATCACTTGTTGCAGTTGATCACTTAGTAGAACATTATGATGAAGGGACCAAAGAGAGAAAGAAGAATTCTGATAAAACGAAAGAGAATTCAACAAAGGAGGAGCATCCGAAATTGAATGACAAGTCAAAGATGAAGAAGCCTATGAAATGTTGGTTGTGCAGAGAGAACCACATAGTTAAGAATTTTCCTTCAAGATCGATGGTGGTTTTAGTAGCACAAGTCGATGTGAAGAAGAAGAAAGAAGAACCATCCTTTGGGGTGATGCAGATTCTGGGAGCTGCAGTAGCTACGGATGTTATCCCATGACGGGATCTTGAGAGGAACAAATTGGAGTATGTGAATATGAATATTGGGCAAGGCACTTTACTCACTATGATGGACAGTGGTGCGACTCATAACTTCATTAGAGAGGAAGTTGCAAGGAAAATTGGGCTAAAGTTTACAACAACTCAAGCTCGGCTGAAAGCAGTGAATTCTTCGACAGATTCAGTTATTGGTATGGCAAAGAATGTGGATGTGAAAATTAGTGAGTGGTCTGGGAAGATCGACTTCACAATTGTACAACTCGATGATTATGAAGCAGTATTGGGTATGGAATTTATGAAGCAGTATGAAGCTATGATGGTGCCACATATGAAGAAGTTGTACATTTACGGCGGACGGGATGATGATCCTATAGGGGTATCAACCCTGGAAGTTATGATAGCTTGGTGTAAGTTGAAAACAATGAATGTGGAGGAAATCAAGCGGGATGAAGAACTCTATAAGGGGTTGTCTTTTGCAGAGGAAAAACTTATGGATCAATCACAAGTTATTAGAGAATTGCCTGATAGTATTCTGGACTTGACAGGTGGGCTATAGGCAGTGGAAGGGAATGCGTAATAGCCTCGAAATAAAAACATGTAATTAATTAGATTAATCATATGATTTATAAACAACACACAATCTATCAACTAATTAACATCAAATTTCAGAAATATGAGTAGAGACAACTTACCTGTGGCGATGATGTTTCTAACTTGTGATTTTGGGGTTGAACATTAGTTGAATTCTGCTAACTGCAACAAAGTCTTGGGGGCGACTCTCCACCCAATCGTAGGCTCAATTGCACAAAATCTTGCTACAACTGGCCACCCCCAAGCCGTCAATCAACGTACTACTGCCAGGGAATCCTTTGTCTCACAACACTATTCTCCCAAGAGAATGGATGATGGAATCGTGGAATCATGGAATGCCTCTCATTTTCCTCACCATCTTTTAAATAGAGAAAACATTGGAAGGGGAACCACATGCACACACTCCATGTGTCAACATGAAACTTTATTGCTTTCTTGTTTTATTTACTTTTTGATAGCTTTACTGATTTTTCTTGCTTTCTTGTTTTATTTCTTTTGTTTTTACTTTTTGATAGCTTTACTGATTTTTACTATTTTCTGTTTATTTTTATTTATATTTATTTAGAGCTTTAGTATTGTTATTTATTATTTTATTATATTATTTATTTATTTACTATTACTAATTTTTTATTTATTGTTTATTATTTATTTCTTGTATTTTAATACTATATTATATTATTTATATCTATTATTTTATTATTATTTATTATTTATTATTAAGCGACATTACATACTCCCCCACTTTAAGGAACTTCGTCCCGAAGTTAAGTTGAATTATTTAACATTTTATTTTGTTATTTATTACTTCATGTTCGCCGACACCCTCTGCTGAACTAGTATAACCAGCAGGCATTGAAAGTTTCACAACACCCGGGAAATCCCGAGTAATCTCTATCCTTTTTGCCACTTTGGGAACCAGGCATAAGCCTCCTCAGTCTGTATCCTAGTTCAAGGCTAGCCCCAAGGCTCGCGCTTGACTCAGACCTCATCTGCCCCAAGGCATGCATCCAGTACAGTGCTAAATGTCTTCGGTCATCTTGCAAGGTTAGCCCACTCCCTTCACAACTCACTAAGGCACACAACCCTAGGCATCAAAGTCCTTACACCCCTACCAGACTTCAGCATCCCAATACAATACTAGGCACCTAGGCTTCAATATCGGGCACTTGGCCTCCTCAAGATGGTCCCATAGCCCTCAAGAGATATCCATCAAAAGCTATACAAGACAAAGGAACCACTGCCATATGTAGTGTTGATTGATTTTGTCCCTAGACCATATGGTGTTACTTATTCTCCCTCGTGCGTATGGGCTTGCACGAGATCATCAAATAAACCAGCCCTCTCGGCCCATTTGTGGAGTCCTGTCAATCATCACACCTCAACATGCAACCAATGCTTAGCTATACCATCATAGTATCATAGAAAATAATTCCCATGCAATTTCGCTGCCACTCATGAGAACATTCATCATGTGATCGCACATTATAATAATAATGAACTGCATGCTCAGGCAGTCATAAATTGTATCAAACTATCACTGCTTCACTCATGAATACCATCATAGTTAACATCAACATATTTGTCAAGAATTATCATGACTTCACATAATAAATGAACCACATGTCAATAAACCTCATATTACAGCATCATAATTCCTATGCCACGTTATGCATATCATATCCATCATGAGTATTCAACATTAAATACATATCATCACGTAGTAAATGAATATGTCAATATACCTCGACATAACATCATAATGCCTATGCATATCATCATCATCATAAGGATACATCATCACTATAAGAACCACATGTGCATCATTATCCTCCTACCATTATATCATGAAATCTCATGTAACATTATACTCAACATCATAAAAGTTAATTAAACTAAACTGAAATCATAGTGTACAATTTAGATGTATCATAAAGTTTAAACAATAAAACATGATTTAGATGCTCCATAAAAGTATCTGTCTTAGCTAAGTAAGCACTCCTAATTAGTTCCCCACACATTTTAATCAAATAAGGAAAGTCATTCAAAATAACATCTGCATCTTCCCAGGTAGTTGACCTTGGGCTATATTGGTCCCACTGGACCTTGACATGCTCAAACTCACGATTCCTAAATCGACAAACCCGACATTCCAGTATACAGAATGGTTCGACCTAAAGGACTCCCTCCTCGGAAACCTACAATTTTTCAAATTTCAAAACATGGGATGGGTCGGGTACATATTTTCTGAGCATAGAAACATGAAACACATTATGCATCCTTCTTAGATGGAATGGCAATGCGAGCTTATAAGAAACTGGTCCAATCCTCTCTAGGATCGTGAATGGCCCAGCAAATCTAGGGGATAACTTTGTTCCCTCACCAATCCTAAAGGGACTTTTAAAGGGTTTGATTCTAATAAAAACTTGGCTTCCTTCCTCAAAGTTTCTATCAACTCTCTTTGCATCAACATAGGTTTTTTGATGATCTGTGGCTTCTTTTAGTCTCTATTTAATTGTGGCCATTTGTTCTTCCATTTCTTGGAGCATTTCAGGTCCCAACATGACTCAATCCTCTAATCGATCCCAACTTAATGGAGTACAACATGGTCTTCCATACAGGATTTTGAAGGGAGATGCTTGAATTGAACTGTGATAACTATTGTTGTATGTAAATTCCACTAAGGGAAGGTATTTCTCCCATTGGTTTTGTTGATCCATGACATACATTCTAAGCATGTGGACCTAAATGTCTTGCAGAATACAATGCACCTCTGGACTAAGACAAGATAGAGTACACCTACCACAAATAATAG
Organism: Pinus taeda; assembly: GCA_000404065.3. Classification (NCBI taxonomy): domain Eukaryota; kingdom Viridiplantae; phylum Streptophyta; class Pinopsida; order Pinales; family Pinaceae; genus Pinus; species Pinus taeda. The sequence goes on along the minus strand of APFE030855033.1, from coordinate 97,457 downwards.
TAGATATATCTTTGTCTAACAAAAAAAAAATGGCAATGGAAAGAAAAGAGAAACTTGTTGCATATCTTAATAGATTTTTTTCATGGACAAAGTTCTCAATCTTATCATTGTTTCTATGGATTGAAACCTCCCAAAGCCTATTTAACTAATATCAACTCAATGATGGGATTAAACTGCAAACTAGTAAGTCACAACTTGCAAGGGTCCAAAACCATACCTATCATTGCTCACCTCTCATCTGGCATGTTTAAGCAACACGTCCATCCTGTTCCAAATTATGATAAAATGCCACATTTCTAAAGAATTCTCATCGCTTGTATCCATAAAGATTATGCATACAAGACAATAATACTGTAAACATTAAGGACAGTTTCGTCTTGCTCTAAAACCTCTCCCAGTAAAGGATAAAATCTATACAGAAAAAAAATAAGTAAAGAAATCAAACAAAAGAAAATATTGCAACCATATGAAAATGAAAAAAAAAATACAACATCTGAAACAAAACCTATAGCATAGAGTCGAGACATGAGCTGTATCTAAAAAATGTAATAATTTAGATGCACAACTATAACAATTTGTATCACACAAAACTATGATAGGCAAATAGAATAAAAAAAACATGTTAAAGAGACCTCATTTGTAAATAAGCCCTCCTGAAGAAGCACTATCTAGATTCTAAAGAAATTGAATTCCCCATTTGACAACTTCCAAAAGAACAAAGATTTTTAATTTTGAAACTTTCCAGCACGAAGCTCCAAATTCCAAAAAAATATCCCTGAAACCGGCAACCCTCACACCTGAGACTACATCATTTCAAATTTAGAAAACAATAAAAACACAATAGGAAAAAACAACCCCATGGGATGTGGTTATCGGCTTGACTATCTCACAAACAAGCATAGCTGAATTGTTACTTGATTCATGTCATACTTTCTGGGTTACCTTGACTTGATATTGTTCATAATTGCCAGGCAATAAAGGGGTGGAAGCATTTCAGTTGTTTCACCTAAAATCACCCTTGAACCTACATTTGACACAAGCAAATCAAATGTATGACATCTTCACAGTCAAAAGTCAAATCTTTTGGCTTTATAAATGTTGCATTTAATGCCCATGTGAGTGAAGACAGACCTGAGAAAAATCTAATATTTTTTGAATTCACTGTTGATCCATTCCCCATGGAAGAAGATAACAGTTTGAATTGCTTGTACTTCATATTGTATACTATTAAAAATATAATTTTGCTAGCTTAAAGAAAAAGATGAAATCCGCACTAAGGAAACTGCTTGCCACTAGAAAAAGGCTGCTATAAAAAAATATACATATAAAAAAAGAAAATGGAACCATCAAAGAGGATATGAATGATCACATAAAACTATGCCAGTGAAAAACACACAACTCCAACCCTCTGTAGTCAATGCCCACAAGCACATGAATAATTTTCAGCAGAACTCACAATCGTATAGGATGCTATAATGTTATCTCTTCATCCTGATAACATAGAAATATAATTCAAAACAATAAAATTCGAATAAATCAATCTAATTAATGGTTTTGATTATTTGCAAAAATTAAAAATATACACAATCTAACAAAATCGTATGACATTTTAAATCGCATGTTAGACATTGCTACAGTCAAATCCAGCATAAAACATATTGATATTAAAAGATAGATGATGTCAGTGCTCTAAGGGCATGAGAACATCTTTAAGCCTTCCATCCCTGCCCCTTCTCCACAGGAACTTGGGCACTAATAATTCTCAAGTCACATTTTTTTATGAGGAAGATTCAACATAAGAAAAAAATAGCAATCCTGTTAAACACACATGGGCAGCAAGAGAATCTGAAGGATAAAACATGAGAGTACATTTTATTAACAAGAGATATACATTTATAGTACATAGTTTGACCGTTGGGTTTCACATCCCAAGGTCTCTTGGACTTCTTTTTTTGTCTATTCAGCTTCCACACTAACCCATTGAGGATTAGGTGTCCAACATTCCCCCCCTTAATCTGAAGGGTTATGTATGAGTCCAAGAAGAGAGCTGTAATACAAAATGTGCAAAAATGCATGGCAGCACTAGGTTGAATGTGCTCTCTGAAATGTTGGTATGAAGGGCAGTGGTTTAAGGATGACCACCAACACTGGAACGCTTAGTGCAGTTCCTGGAGCTCTTCCAAAACTGGCAAGAATTTGAAGTCTTCTGCCAGAGGAAGTGCTCCTACTGTTTTGAAGATGGAAACCTTCAACCATGAAAGGGAGGCCTCACCCCGCATAAAAGGGAGAACTTCAACCTGCAAAGGGAAGTCTCAAGCTGTGATGGTTTAAGGATTACCAACAACTCTAGAATGCTTAATGCAATTCCTGGAACTCTTCCAAAACTGGGAAGAAGATGAAGTCTTCTTCTAGAGGAAGTGTTCTCAATTTTATTCCTGGAATTCTTCCAAAAATGGCAAGAACCTGAAGTCTTTTGCTAGAGGAAGTGTCCCAGATTACCAACTGAAGGCATGCTCAGGGGAAACTCTGAATCTGGTATGGTATGTTGTGGTTCAGGCTCGCTTGATGTGGCTTTGAAGCTTGTATATGACCATCATTTCCCCCCTGTCAGATACAAGGTGAGATGATGGAGAAAACGCACCTGCAAGATTGTTCAATACTCTGGAACAAGTTCTGACATGTGATTGGAATATATTCTTGGCTGTTGATGCCCATTGCCAAGAAGCGATCCATCCAAGATGAATCTTTGTTCTTGCAGGACGTTTGTTTCTGAAGCATCTGTGTGAATAATGGGTAGTTTTATGACAGTGCTTACATGGATGAAGATCAAAACAATGATCTTTCAAATGGCCAACTTAGTCACAGTGTTGGCATTTCACAATCTGTTGTTGTTGCTGTGGAAGAGGGGCAGAATCTGGAACGGCTGGAGGTGAAATGTCATGAAGGAATCCAGCGCTTTGAAACTGAATGGGCTTTGAGTAGTCTGGAATATGAGAGGACAAGTCCTTGTCATATCCAAGACCAATTATGTGCTTATTGTGGACAAGCTGTTCCCAAGGTCTGATGATGGGCTTGGGAAGTGCAGACTAAGTTTCTGCATCTGCATGTACAACTACTGCTTTATTGGGCACTGGATCTGAATGAACTTCAATAATATTGTCTTTTTGTTTATGGGAGTCTGTTTCATTGTTCTGAATAGAAACAGGTTCAGAATGATGACTCCTCTGTTTTAATTCTTCTTGTTGACGCTGAGTTTCAAGCTACAAAAATTCTATCTTCTCTTGTGCATTTTGCAGACAAATTCTAATGTTAGCCAAAGAGGATTTGTTGATTTTTATTGTGTCATTAGTAGTAGACTGTATCAAAATTTTCAAAAACTTTAATACTTCATAAGCTTTCCCCATTTTCTCCAGTTCAAGAGTGCCAAGAAAAATGCAGAATAATGACAACAATTTTAAGAACAATCTTGTCCCCTTTGAAATAATTCCCCTCCTTCTTAATTTAATGGCTTCATATTTTGAGTATTTGAAGGAAATTGAAAGTACTTCAAGTTAGCATGCGTTGGAATTTATACATGTGTTTGTCCTTTACTGTATTGCGATACTGAAAACAACAAGCAAAACACTCATAAATCTAAATTGTTGTTGCAAACAAATAGTAGACAATCGGGTACATATAATGGTGCATATAACACTGATATCACCCCAAAAATTAAAGAAACCTTCTCATTAGAATATTATGTGTCAAATCACCAAAGCATATCGCATGTCTCAAATTATTTGCACAACGGTCATGGGTTCAACGCATCAATAGTTCAATACAACACCATTCCAACACACGGTGACTGAAATGAACTGCTTGAAGGAGACATCATACAAAGACTGAAATGAACTGCTAATACATTGGATGCATGTTGTAACAAAAACTTCTACAATGAATTGGTTAGATATGCATATAAGGAGCAACAACTATGGAATCCAATAGCTCTGACCACACGAATGCATAGGCAATTTGGAAGACAACATTTAATTAGCCCAACACCATAGTCTTCAATGCACAATTTTAATTGAATTCACCATTCCAAACTTTTATATTCCTTTGACCAGTGTACATAACCATATGACTCATGCAAACAATATAGAGGGACTAATCTTCAATGCACTTCAAACACAAATTACTTGCAAGAATTAGAAGTGTTACCCATAGAGATGAACTGACTAACTTATACCACAACCATGTCAACCCTACGTAGTTGCATTGTAGACATATTCTATTATCTCTTCAATCAGCGTTGTATTTATAATATAGTCCTTTTCTTTTTCTTCTCCAGCATCTATCTATGGAACTACAAGTGACAGTGCAGCTCCACTCCAAGTATTTGGAGAACGAACAACTTAGAAAGTTTCGACGGTTGGAAAGGGCATAAGTAGTCTTAAAGAAGTATTCAAATGTGTGGTGTAAATTTTCATTGCTATCCCTATGTTTAACGGTTTGGCTTCTGTCTGCAACAAACCCTTCATTTCCGTCCACTTAAGAGCAACATCATGGTAAGCGCAATTGTGGACTCGATTTCAGACTCTCTCTCGCTTCACTGTCATTATGAATGAAGCAGTTCATGCGTTTTTTTAGATGGAATTGGTACTTCCCTAAAGCATTCCCTGCGACAGTTTGAAAAGATAATTCGTCCAAAATTTACAATATTTTATCTCATTTGTGTATGTTAATGTTCGGTGTTGCAGCAGGAGAAGGGGAGAATCGATGTTGACTAGCGGTGAAGAACAAGGCGCCCAACCATCAACTCCAACGACATTATCTATGGATGTACAAGTTTGGGGTCCTCTTCATGGCCATCGTTTTTGTGTTTTTCATGTTTAAGCTAGAACAACAGAGCAACATTAAACTTGAAGTATATATGGGAGCAGCGTATACGAAGCCGATGTATCAATATATGGGTGAATTTAAAATAATACAAGAACTGTGTAATATGGAGCAGCGTTAAAGTTGAACCAACATATTTATACGAAGCAGTGTTAATACATAAGAAGCATGCAGTCAAACTCATAGTATCCAATCAATGGCAGCGTTAAATAAATATGGGACAACGCTCCAAAGCAGAAGAAACTCTACATAATCCGTATCACTTTAATGCAAATGCTCAAGGACCGCGGTTACGATGTTTCCTAAATGGAAATTAATATGATGAAATAGCAATTCATTCATAAATTCAGTGAGGATCCCAACCGAGACAATCTCACCTTCTCATCAGCGCAGAGCATATCTGAAACACCCAGCTGACGCTCCACCACCTCCCATTATAATTTATGCCTAGACTGTTAATCTTCAAACAGGTACGCTACCTTCATCCACAGGATATCTAGAATATCCGAGTCGACTGCTATATATCTCATAAAACTTAGGCCAGGTATTTCCGAAAATCCAGTCACGGCACCACACCATTCGATGTATGGGGCAGTGATCACTCAAATATATGTTGCTTTCTAGTTTCTAACTATCATGCAGATGGCTTCAACCGCATTTCATAGAATTTTGAGTTTAGCTTGAATCTCTAGACCAGAGAATATATGGAATATGGTAGACAATGGCATACGACGGTTATGGCAGAGAGCCCACAGAGTGTAGAAAGGAAAGGAGGGAATATGGCGAAGAATGAGGAATAAAACACTCAATTCTGACAAGCAGATAGGGCATTAATTAGTGTTGTCAAGAAGGTTGTTGGACTGGAAAAATCTGACCAATTTAGAGGCATATTTGATAAGTGTGGAAAATAACTCAGCAAGATTCATGCTGAGAGCTCAGATCCATAGGCGTGTGGCAAGGAAAATGGACAGATACCCTGTGAAATCTGCTTAGTAATGAAATAGGTATGTATGCACACAGTAAAACGCTCTATAAGGTGGCAATTCTGATCAATTCTGCTTAGCGAAAAGGCAGAACTGACATGTATATAGAGACCACAAAACAAGTGGCTCAAATTGGAGCAGGACCAGTAATCGCCCACTCTGATACCATGTTAAACACACATGGGCAGCAAGAGAATCTGAAGGATAAAACATGAGAGTACATTTTATTAACAAGAGATATACATTTATAGTACATAGTTTGACCGTTGGGTTTCACATCCCAAGGTCTCTTGGACTTCTTTTTTTGTCTATTCGACTTCCACACTAACCCATTGAGGATTAGGTGTCCAACAAATCCAATTTCTAGCCTAACCTTATTTTTACATGTAATTTAGTTTCCAACCCAGAAAGCATATAGTCATCACTTCTCATATGGCAAAAGTTTCAACATAAGGGGAAAAAAGGCTGTTGTCATCCTTGGTTGATGCTATTAAGGACAACCATCTAATTAATAAATGGGTCTATGGTACAAAAATTTCATAAGTACATTCATTGGCTTCCTACGCTTGACATTATCTCAAATATCCATAACAGAAGCTACGAATTGAGTCTTTTCATTCAGTACTGACTCAATGAAGAGCAGTTATGGTACTAAATTTCACAAGTACATTGATTGGTTGCCTATGCCTGCCATTTTCACAAATATGCATCACAGGAAGCTATGAGTTAAGACAAACTGTTCTGCTTGATCTATTATGTTTCCGTAGAAAATAGTGATCATAGGAACAACTATACAAAAGGTGATCCTCAGGAAATCTTGTATACCTATGATTGACAAAATGTTGCAGAAAGGTGAACTTATACAGTTTGAGCTGCACACAAGCAACTCAACTCAAACAAATGCTTGTCATTAGAAATATGTAGTGAAAGGCAGAGATTGGTCAACAAGGTTTCTTGCTCCCAAGTTATATGTCCAGATGCATACAAAGCTCTCATTGCAGAGCGATATGCACGAAGTTCTAATTTATGTACTTTTGCTGCTCCTTTCTCTTCAGCCAAAGATTTATCTTGTCTCTGGTTTGGACATTCACACGAAGATATAGCATCATCGAAAGAGCTATAGACTACAAGTCATGTTGAATGCTTTTGATTTGAACATAAAATATCATTTGACATATAGCTACTACTACGAGCAATAGAACAATGACTACTCTCAGCTTCCTCAATTGATTGATTTAATTTGTCTTCAAATGAAGACATGCATACACATTCCTCACCCACATGTTTTTTGGGGAAAGGAAAGGTATCTACCTTTTCCAACAGAAGAAGTGATGACTCTCCCACTGCCTCGTGGTTCCTAGATTTTTGGATTGCTCTCCTTTTCTAAGGAGCAGCCTCCATGTTGAAGAAATCTTCCTTGTATGCAGATTGCATTTGAATGCCTGGTTTTCTCTTTGTAGCCTTTAAAGAGACATGAGATGTCGAAGGTTTGCACAAATAGGAATCAGTTTTAGTTAGTCCATTTTTCCTGTTTCCAGCACCAATTTCAACATTTAGATCCTGCAACTGCAATCCAACATGTGATTCCTAAGAGAAGGCTGCAAAAGACACCTCTCTTGAGAGGCATCTAAACAAACATAGTGATTTCTAGAAAACTGTTGGGCATGAAGCCTTTTTCCATCCTACCAAGATAACCTCGGCCGGAGATTTGACTGGTGGCATGTCCTTTATCGACGAGATTCCAGCAATTTGACAATGAAAAAATTGTTGTGTAAAACTTTTACAATTTTACCAATTTTCTGTGAGCAATGATCATAAACTTCAATCGTATAACCAGCTACCCAATTACACAACCCTTTCATAGAGGGAGGGACCGGTCTTGTTGCTTCTGAATACACTTCCTCCACCATGGATTTTCTATCAACATCTAAAATATTTTCATACTGATCTTTGTAACATTGCCCATCCACAGAAATGATTCTTGATCTACACCATGACCCAAAAGGACCCTCATTTCTTCTACAGACCTCCACCATACTTCCTCCTTTCAACTTCATTCTGCATCTATGAAACTGGCCAACTCCCAATCCGATAAAATATTTAGATAAACAGCAAAAACTTGGTTGAATCCCCAGTAATCGATCTCTTCGAGGAACCAAAAGGCATCAGAAAGACCTCACACAAGATTAGATGCCACAAATTCAAACCCTAGGGAGATACCCTACAGTAATATGAACAAACTGTGAGACCCCTTCTAAACAATTACCCTCAATTCCCCTTCCCCTTCTAGGGCTCAAATGCATCAGAGAAAGATAACTCTGCCTTACCAAGCAAATTAGGGATCACAAAACATATACCATAATAGAGAACTTGATGCAGGGCAGAAGAAAAATTATTTCTGACAAAAACTAAAATAAAATCCACATCTCTCACAACAATAATTGCAATTTCACAGAGCTGGGTTGATAATAAGCCACTAAAATCTTCCCTTGAAACCATGCACAAGTTTGGGTTTGGAATAGGGAAACATGCATCAAATTGAAGGCCAAAAGAGAGAATAAAACCAAATGCCAAGTTTAGAGGAGATGTATAACGATGATTGATGTATCGATTGAAGACATTACTAAAATCGTACACTGAATAAAATTGAATTGAAGCATGAAGAAAATTACAAGATAACAGAGATGCGAAGCAGCAGAAAGGACATAACACATTCCAACATCATTGCATTCCATTCCAAGGCCCTAAATGTCAGGATGGCCGAGTGGTCTAAGGCGCCAAACTCAAATGGTCATAAGGTTGAACTATTTAACTCAGTTAATTACGAAACTGTGTTTGGGTTTTTACATTAGTAATGAGAGATCAGTTACATAGACACCACGAAACTCTATTTAAAGAACCAATTTCAGTTGAAGAAAATACATGCAACCAAAGAATGAAATAACAGCAATAAATTTATTCTAATGCAAATTACACATTTAATCAAACAAAACTCTTTCAAATTTTAAGCCAAACAATAAAATGAATTCATTCTCTGACAAACAACAACATTGAATGGCTTCAATACACACCAAGAAAACACCAATACAAGACTCTCAAAACTTTTTATCTTTGTTAGCATAAGAGAACATCAAGACAAGAATTTTACCAACTAATACCAACAGTCTCTGTCGAGATGCATCAATTCAGTGTTCAGTGTTTTCTGTAATAGATAAGATACAGCGCACATTATAGGCTTTCAATTTCATTACGACAATTGTTATAATACATACCTACTACTTGTTAGTTCAAATAATGACTAAACGAAGTCGAAGGAACTGCCGCATGACTAAAAACAATATGATAAGTTCTACCAAAATAGAATTGGCTAATCCACTATGGAATTCTAAACATTAAGGCACCCTTGAACTTTAATACATAAAACTAATCCAAACACAACAGTGCCTTCAGGATTATGTTAACAGAAACTGAAGCAAGAATGGAACAAGATATGGGTATAGGGTTTCAGGAAATACGGAACATGAAAATCCTGCTCCCCTTGTCCATCAAATATTATTAAGATAAAATTGATTAGAGGCGCACTGATGTAGTGTCAATATAGGAATTGACCCAAGATACAGGTCTTCTGGATTCGGGGACTGGAACACTCCACTCATTCTCAATCTAGCCCGAGACAACAAGAAAATAATCATTTATTTGAAAAATAACAAGACCCAAATCTATGCAAATATGCCAAATCAACTCCAAAAGGGGAAAATATCAATACTGGTCAAGTATAGGACTTTCGACAATTAAGCAGATATCAATACTTGTAGAGTCTAGGGCTTTTTCTACGATTAATATTATGGTATGAAAGTTTGCATCCACTTTTTAATGCGATGATTCCAAAAGAACCCCATAGAATCAAACATTTCAATTAAATAAAAGCTCAATTCAAAACCCATCTCTAGTACCTGACAAAAAACAGTGTTAAACAACTAAAAAAAAAAAACACCAGAGAACTGGAAAAAACCAGAGAGATCTATGTATCAAAGAAGATGCCCAAGAAATCAAAATATAGCCACAAAAGTCAAAGTATAAAACCAAGGTTTATGCCACCACATGAAACAACATACATTTCAATCTCTTGTGATGAGAAAAATAAACCCATGTTCGACATGCACCTGGAAGCTTCGAAGCTCAAGGCTACATGTCGATTTGCTACATTAAAATGTCTATAGGCCCTAAGAGTTGAACCTAGCCCTGATACCATATGTAAAATCCCCAAAATAAAAACATGTAATTAATTAGATTAATCATATGATTTATAATCAACACACAATTTATCAACTAATTAATATCAAATTTCATAAATATGAGTAGAGACAACTTACCTGTGGCAGTGATGTTTCTCACTTGTGATTTCAGGGTTGAAAATTAGTTGAATTTTGATAACTGCAATAAAGTATTGGGTACGACTCTCCACCCAATCGTAGGCTCAATTGCACAAAATCTTGCTACAACTGGCCACCCCTGAGCCCTCAATCAGCGTTCTACTGCTAGGGAATCCTTTGTCTCACAACACTATTCTCCCAAGAGAATGGATGATGGAATCATAGAATGATGGAATGCCTCTCATTTTCCTCACCATCTATTAAATAGAACAAACATTGGAAGGGGAACCACATGCACACACTCCATGTGTCAACATGCAACTTTATTGCTTTCTTGTTTTATTTACTTTTGGATAGATTTACTGATTTTTACTTCTTTCATGTTTTATGTCTTTTGTTTTTACTTTTTGATAGCATTACTGATTTTTAATATTTTTCTGTTTATTTTTATTTATATTTTATTTAGAGATTTAGTATTGTCATTTATTATTATTTATTATTTATTTACTATTACTATTTTTTATTTATTTTCTTGTATTTTAATGCTATATTATATTATTTATTATTTATTATTAAGGGACATTACAAAATGGAGATGCTAGACCCGAGACTCAGGAGGAGAGTCGGGAAGCATACATTCAGAGATTGGAGGAGGAAGATCTAGATAGGTGCATTGAGTTATTAACTGAGGAGGAGGGAGAGCCTTTAGCCTCCACTTCCTCCCTCTCTTCTTATACCGACATGGATATGAGGCTCATTGTTAGCTTCTCATGGCAGTGAGTCTTCTATACTTATGAGCAAACACTTGGGGCGAGATGGACACAATTGATAGCAACATGCAAATATTGGTCATGATGATGCAGGGAGCATACATTCTTGTGGAGGAAATGTTACAGTTGGATTAGCTACCCAACTAGACACTATCACAGGGGGATCTAGCACATGATTTTCTTGCAGAGTTTTCCAGATTGGTAGCATGGAGCATGTCATAGGTGGAGATATCTAGGGGCCCATACTTATGGATATGTCTTGGCGATGGGTGTTTCTGGGATGGTGTTATTGAGGAAGACAACATATTTAGAGTGGTGGAGCATGTTAGGCCCACGAGATGAGTCAGGCGCACCCACATGTGCGACATGTGCCCAAACTCGATTATATGCAATGGTGGGACAACTTTGATTAAACACGACAGAGTTAAGTCAGGTGCGCCCATGTGTGACGGGCACTCGATTACTTGACTTAGGTAGTTGTGTGATGCGGAGAGTGAGCATATCAGTTAAAGGTGACAAGCGGGCACATGCCCATAGTGGTGAGGGAGACCAACAAGTTCCTGGTGAGGACATATGATGACGAAAGGCGACATGGTTAACCCGTGCGACCCGCGGAAGGAGAAAGTGTTACGAGTTGGCTAAGTGCGATGAAGGTGAGTTTATAAGCTGGCCAAGGAGTGCGATGGGTGGAGGCCGACTTGATAAAATATTAAAAGAGGACTGACTGACGTATTCAAGTGGTTGGGCCAACTTGAAAATATGGTGAGGTTGGCCTACACTTAGGTGAACGGCCATGTCACTTCGATGTTCAAACATGGGTATATATTTGGTATGATGCGGGAGTTCAAGGAAATGATTCGATCATCAAAGAGAAAGTAATCAAAGGCGAACAAGAGGAATCCGAACAGTGAAGGCAAGAGGTGGATGAGCAAGTGTGAGGGCCGAAGTTTTCTGCTGCGTAGAGTTTGGGGTTTCTTGGGTGGACTGGTCGGTGGGTGAACGAAGTTGCAAACCAGTGGGCTGGATGAAGTTGCAGATCGCGGGATGAACGAAGTTGTAGAACCGACGGGCGGGCACACTGTGACGTGTAGACCTAACCCGGCAAGACGACCCTCTCTACAAGGAAATTATTTTCAACATCAATATTCTCCCTCTACAACCCAACCAAACCCATCATTTATAAATCTAAATTAGTTGCGTCATAGAATCAACTACTGAAATTTGGAAAGGAAGTGTCAAACAATTATCACACTCCTCCATTAAAGCATCATATCTCACCTCCTCCAAACAATTTGAAGGCTCAAAAATGGAATAAAACAAAACAATATGGTTAGCATATCTCCTAGTATGTATACTTTCCCTTTCTAAATAGTTGGGAACTCTTACATGCTCTTTTTCTTTCTTTAATGTTTGGGTAATCCATTTAAACCTTATATGTAACACTGAAAGGTGAGGGCACATCCACCTCCAATCTCATATTATCTACCCCTAAATTTGACTCAACTCTAACCTTTGCATTGACATATGAAACAACAACCTCCTCTCTCCCTTCAATCTATGAAGGAGAACCCTATGAACTAGAATATCTCACATCCTCATCAAAATTCACATCTCAGCTAAACTTGATGAGATGAAGAATTGATCCTATAAAATGTAGAAGTATCATTGTATGCAACAACAAATGATGTCATCACAAAATCTTAGAACTTCAAGAAATAGTAACCACATTCGAATTTAAATAAATCTAACTCTAGATTATAAACCATGTACCTGACTCTACCATCCATCAAGTCAGCTTCACAAGCTAAAATTTTCAAGAACCTATGATCATGGGCATCTCTCTCGTGCACATCAAAACCTCCAACAATTGAAGCATCAACCTCAACAAGGTCAACTCCCTCTTTTTGAGAGAATCCCAAAGCAATAGTATCATTGTGGTTAACTCCTCCCTAATATAATCCAATAACCATGTCCCTGTACTCTACAACACCCCCATTAGTTGCAAGCTTGGAATCAATTACTAATTTCAAAATAGGTTGTGAACCTAGCTCTAGGGCATCCCACCATACATGCACTATAGTTGTCTCCTCGATGTTATAAGGCTCATCCAACTTGTCAAATTGGAATGTAAAAGTTCCATAGGATTAACAAGAAACCTGTATAGACCACAATTTGGGACCCCTCTAACCAAATCCTTCAGACTTGCTAGAGTGTAATCACTGATAGTGTAATTTTATTCTCCCACGTGTAATTTTTCACTAATGTTCTGCCAAAAAAGAAATTAAAAGAACATGTTCCTTCAAACCAAGTATAAAAAATCACCATTCAACTCAAGAAGTTATCCATTAGGGGAATTTTGAGGTCTAAAATGGGCCTCCTAAGAAAATTGTACAACCAAAATAAACTTTTTAATAACCAATAGGATTCAAGATGATGATGTCAACCATGGGGGATGATTCACCAATTTTGAAGTAAAAAAGTAAAAAGATTAAAAAATAATAAAATAACAAAACTACTTTTTCAACTCGTATTTTAAACCTATCTCCCTAAGGTTTTACTCAAATTTCGAGCAACAGTACTTGTTGGATGAAAATTTTAGTTCATCATCCAAGGAGTACCCATGTTGCATACTTTTGATGGGCCCTGTTATACGAAAAATGAGAAATACACGAAAAAACGTTATTACATTCACGCTTTTCATGTATTTCTCATTTTTCGTATAGCAGGGTCCATCAAAAGTATGCAACATTGGTACTCCTTGGATGAGGAATCAAATTTTGCATCCAACGAGTGTTTCCGCTCGAAATTTGAGTAAACCCATAGGGAGATAAGTTGAAAATATGAGTTGAAAAAATAATTTTTCTTTTTTCCCTCTAAAATTTGATGATGTAATATAATATTATTTTATTATTTCCACTATTATTTTATAATTTCCTTAGGAGACCCATTTTAGACCTCAAAACTCCACTAATGTCTTTCTCAAAATTCACACAAATATCAAGTTTCCCAAATTCACAATACAAGTTTCCAAGATATGAATTCGAATGTCACACTCTCTAAAACACCAAAAATACTCATCATGCCAATTTGAAACACACCTCAAAGAAAAAATTATCAATAATATATGTCAAACAACCCTTAGCGAGTCCTCTACAAATAGGTGAAGTACTAATCCTAGGTACAATCTGACTTAAATATCCAAATCTTGTTCACCAAAAGAGCAATCCTAGTCCTATCAACTCAATCACCATGTAGAATTTTCGAGAGCCAAATATAACTTCCATAATTTCACCCCAAACCTAAGGTTTTTTTTATATCTATTCCATATGAAATTTAAACCTTGGAGATTTTCTAAAACATTAGATTATAGAAAAAATATTTCACTTCTTTTCAACCCAATTACACATAGAAGATTAAGAGAAAAAGTAAAATACAAGTGTACTTGAATAAGAAATGTTGAAACTCTTAGTACACATTTTCCAAGCATATAAATGAACTGAAATATGTTATTATAGCTAATTATAGCATCAACAAATATGTTATTTTATATTGAATATGTGTTTGATATCACTTAACCAATTCAACCAACTATTATGTCAAATCAACATGAACAACAAGTGCCAAAATCTATAGAATCAAGAGGATAACATAAGCTAAAAGTCAAATCTCTAAGTACGAACTATTTGGGCAATGAAAAAATGCATATACATATAAGACAAAATACAAGCACATACCACAATTGTATCACAAGCTAAGTACAAATTAATCTCTCTAAACCCTAGTTGAGGAAACCATAGGAAATCTAATCACTAAATCTTCCTACTTAGGAATCTCTCATAACCAAAGTTGGTCACTCCACCAAAGCTCCTCAACATGCTATATTTACCATTGGCATGACATCCTCCTTGGCACCTATACTTGCATCTCATAAGTGCATAGGCATATCTTTTATTATCTTTCATAGTAAACATAACAATTTCTATTAACCAAATGCCATAAACCCCTAGTATTTTTCTCTCCCAGGAGCTAAAAATGAAATGTTTCCTTTGTACCCAGATTGTATTTCATGAGTTACAAGATATTTTTAATTGAACATATATCATTTTCTATGACTCACCAATCACGTTTATTGTAGCTCACCCATAGTGTTTTCTATGAATCCCTTGTAGCGATATAGACAAATCTACATTTGCTAAAAATTCAATGTAAATGTTGTTTTGAACTTTACATTGGCTTTAGATAATATTTGAGGGAAAGAATAAGTCCTCTAATTAGTGTGAATATTTGAGTTGAATGTAACTTATAAATGTTATCAACATATAATGTTTGCATGCAGAACAATTTTTGAATTCTAGTTTACATCTGATTCAAAATATCGAAATTGACTAGTGTACATTGGTGAGTTCTAATGCCAAATTGTATTGTTATATTTTTCGAAGTGGTTTGTATTGAGAAAAAATTATTTATATATTGTTTCCAACAATGAAATTTTAGATCAGTAAAGTTTAAATTTTGTTGTTGATATGGAGATACGTTACATAATGGTATCAAAACTAATTTTTGTATTTGTGAAGGAAAAAATTTAGTACCCTATAGCCTCAATTAGGTATAAAGGGGACTCGCATATGTTACAAAGTGGTATCAAAGAAGAGTCCAAACACTAGACCAACATGGGGGCACATGAACTAGGGATATTGATTATAGCACTAGGGGGTTTTATGGGTTAAAAGTCATGAATGATAATTATTTTGGTGCCATGTTAAGCTAACAAACATGTTATTCTTGAATATGTGAATACTAGTTACTGTATCCACACTCAAAACTATATGATATTTTTGACTGAATAGTGTTATATGATCCTTATGGAAGTGCCTAGAAGGTGATAGATTTGTACTACCATTAAGACTTAATGATGTCCACCCTTTAGAAACTCTAACATGTTTAAATATTATGCATTATCAATTATTGATTTTGGTGGTTTATTATTAGATGAATCAAACATCTACCAGGATAAGAACCCTAGTGATTGATGATACTTATCCTCATTCATTCTTTATGATTTTAGTGCATGGATTGAAGGTATTACCTTTGTCTTTAGAATGACTATCATTAAAAGTTAAGATGCTCTTCACTTATGATGATGCATATCACAATTGAAATGAAATTGACTTATGACTATTATGAAAGAGTTTATTTATTTTTTAAATATCAATCTTGAGTGCTACACCATATTGTTGATATGATTTAGGCATACCATCCTTAAGAATCATGTATGCATATGAAAGAGTAATTCCCTTATGCATATAACTTTTTTGAGTAAATTTGTTATTCATAAAGAGAAATGTATATGATTGTTAACATGCATACATGGGTATTGATATGAATGCATGAATGAGTTGATTTTGGAACAAGTAGTACTTGCTATGTTTTTGGTAATGTCACTATTACATAGTTGAACTCATCTTAAAGGTTATATTTTGAATGATAGTTTTGAGTGGGTCATGTGGTACTCTTTAGAATTAATTAGCATGAAATGCTCATATAGAAATTTTGTAGGAGTGTTATGTGTGACATGATATTTGACATAATTTTACTTGTTGATACTACCAAATTAAATGAACCAACAAACTTGTGATTATGCAATTGAAATACTTGTGATTATGCATTTGAAATACTTGTGATTATGCATTTGAAACTTTTTATTTGAATCATGGTAAACTTCCATAAAATAGAAAGATCTTAAGTATTAGTTGAAGTTGTATGAATTTTCTTGTCATGTTATGGGTAATGCTAACACTACTTGGGTGAGTTTAGTATGGAATTCATGTTGCCAAAGATGATTAGAGAGAGTATCAAAAGAGTGTTATTGATCAATGAGAATTGTGCATGTACGATTGCATTTTAATTGATATTAAATTTTGTAAAATAGATTGATTTCAAGTTTGAGTAAAAATGTATTTATGAGAAGGAATTTGTGTAGATAATGCACATGACACATATGTATGATTATACAAGTAATTCTCAAAGGCATGGTTTGTATACATTACACATATTTGTAATATAGATGCATGGATTTTACTATGGTTACTTGAATGAATCTATTGATGGAGCAAGGAAATAGTGTTTGCTATGGCATAGTAACAATATTGTTATATATACCTTTTTGTATAGGATGTTTTTTAGAAACATCTAGAGCCATATTGATGTAAGTGGGTAGTAAGCCACCCCTTAGAAAGAGATGGTATTCAAAGATCACCTAGAAAGCGAGGAGTATTTTGTATGACCTGGCATACAATATGTTTTTTTTTTCTCTTGATTACCCCTAGTATGGGTAAAACATTTCTTGCTAGTATGGGTAAAACGTATTATAATTATATGTTCTACCCCATATTTCCCTTATTTTCTCCTTTACATGTGAGATATATGAGAGTAAAAATAAAATAAAATATTGAGTGAAGCATGTTATCATAATATATCTTTACCATCCATGGGATCTTGACCCCTTAAATTCCACGCCTTGATTAGGGTGATATATTAGACATGATGAAGATATAGTCCTGCCAAACTTACAAAATATATACATATATATACCCAATAACCCTCATATATTAACATAAAGTGAAAATCATCATTATCATCATGAATAATTGTATCATATTAATATTATTTTATAGTATATATTTATATATTCAATTATATAATAATTTTAATTATTCATTATTATCATTATCCTATACTAAATTTGCATAATATTATTTTATTTAGCATTAATTTTTAAAATTTAAATTATAAATAATCAATAATGTATTTGTTGATATCAAAATTCACTATCAAAATAACATTTGTATAAATAGTTAATAATTTTAAATAATACTCAATCTATCAAAATAACATTTAAACTTTCATCCTTCTATTTTTTTAAAATAATTTTATATAAAATATTCAACATTCAGAATAAAAACATTAAACTCACTTTTCTATTTTTAAAAATTTAATAATATAACCACTTCCACTAAAACTGATATATTCAAAATAGCATTTAATAGAATTTTAAATAAATACTTCATAGTTGAAAGTAAAACATTTAAATTTCATTCTCTTATAATTTTAGTTATATTTATAAATTATTCAATAATGTAATAACTGACCTGAAAACTTGATCTTTAAAATATCAATTTATATAAAGACTTTAAAAAAAATTAAATAGATACTCAACCATTGAAAAAAAAGAAACATCTAAACTGTCATCCTCTTATTTATTGACACAAACATTAACCTGCAAAATATCATTTTATACAAAGATTTAAAATACTTAGTCACTACACAAAAAAAATGGAACTTTCATGTTTTATTTATTTTTAATTTATATTTACAAATTATTTAATAACATAATTAAAAATTGATCTTCAAAATATCATTTCGTATAAATATTTAAAGATTTTAAATAGGTATCAATAATATCGTTTTATATAAATATTTAAAAGATTTTAAATAAGCATTAAGTGAAAACATAAAACATTTAAATATTTATTTTTTTTAATTAATATTTACAATTAAAGATTTTTAAATAAATATCAATAATATTATTTTATATAACCTTGATCAGGGTGCGAGCTAGTGGTTGAGATAATAGATGGAGATTAATGAAGAGTACCATTGAGTACAATACCACCACCCTCTATACACTTGAGGCAATGGGTGCGGTGGCTTTTGGCATGATTGCATGCAAGGGAGGTGGGAAAGGTGGCAACGAAGGTGGTGAAGGAGCAGGTCTTAACGGATGAAAGGGTAGACAGGTGGGTGCTGGTGTTGTGTTTGTGCGCGAACGGGGGAGCTAGAGCTCTGGAAGGGTTGGGAAACGCAATTCTCAGCCTCAAGATCGTAGACGACTAGTAAGTTTCCACGGGTATGTTTTCCGACTCATCTCTTCCATTGCAATGCTAACCTGGTTGGGTTTCTGCTAGTGGGAGCGGAGGAAAATTAGGAATGTTAATTAGGAAGCTGAGAATTGCTGGTGAAACTGGGGGTGGCGCCTAATTGTGTCAACTTGGTTATGCATCTATGTTATGTCTCTGCCGAGAATTGCTCCAATCTCCCTTTGTTTCGAACTTATGTTGTCTCACATAGGGATCTTGGGAACTGAGGTCTGAGGGCGGAGCGGGGATGTCGGTAAGTGTCATGCGGGTAGAGGTTACGAGCCAAGTGCTGAGGGGAGTGGGTGTTAGTTAAGTTGTTGCCTAAGAGTGGTCCCCTGCCGTCAATGCCACTGCAGCTGCTGAGAAATAGATAGAAACTATTGCAGAGAAGGAATTGCTAGGACTCTTGAGTGGGAAGACGGGCAAGAAAATGCCAAAGGCTATGCGCTTCTATCTTAGGCAGAGGGGAAAAGGTTTGCAAAAGATGTTGGCCTAACGGTGGTAAGCAGCAGAGCTCACTAGCTTGGTCTTGGCGAGGGGAAGATAACCTAGTTGTGGTCGCGAGAAGATGGGTGTGGCGACGAGGACACATTGTTGGTGGCTGGAGGTCAACTCCTCCTGGCGAATGGACCTCCGACCATGAAGGCCCTGGTACCGATACCAAAGGGAAAAGGGAGGAGCAAGGTGGGGCAGTTAGCATTAGTAATTCAATTCAGGGACGAGAGAATTGTCATATCATATTGAATTGTTTTTGGTTAACGAATTATTGCTCTAAATAGGTCTTAGGCATATCCACCATGGCTTGACCTGCGAAAAGCCGTGGTCGTGGAAGACGAGCCCAGGTGCCCATAAATGAAAAGGAACCAAGCACATATGAGCCTCATTGGGGGAGAAAATTGGTGGAAAATCTTATCAGTGAAGTTGTCGAGGCATATCACGAGGGCACTGATGAAGGAATTCAAAAAAATTTAGAGGAATGGGAGAGGAGGTTAAGCAAGGCTGCGAGACACAGGAGGACATGGATGACTGGACGACCCTAGTTCCAGACCTGAATACCACTAGAGGCAGAGTAACACAATTTAAGCAAACCTTATACCTTTATTAGCTAATGAAAGGCATTATGGGCAAGGCTATGGAGCACATCTCGGTGGGCATGGACATTTCTATCCAAGGTATGCCGAGCTACAAACAAGAATTCTAGAAAGTTCAGTTTCAACTCCACAAGCAAGATATCACGCTAGGCAGAATTGAGAGACACATGCCATGTATCTTGGAACTGTCTAAGATGTCTGGATCAAATAGCAAAGACCCTGTGCCAGTGAAATCAATCTCAAAGGGAAAGAATGACTAGATAATCTCCCTTATTTAATTTGGTTTTCTATGCAGATAGCTTTTGCTTTTCGTTATGCAAGAATATGTATAGGTAGAAATCTACAGTATGGTCATGAAACAAAAACATATATAACTTGGATAGAAACACTAAATTTTTTTTGTTTTTAGATGACATACAATGCAGATAGGTGATCAAAAGACTTGGTTTCTCAATAGAAAAGTTGAAGCCACCTAACCAATCTATATGGTATAAATTTACTTATAAATAAATGAAAAAAAAAATCCAAAAACTTTAATAAAAATAAATATTATTTTATATAAATATTTAAATAGATTTAAACAAACATCAAGCGAAAAACATATATATATATATATATATATATATATATATATATATAATTATATTTAAATTATTTATTTAATAACATAATCACTTTAATATTGATTTGGAGGTAGCCTTATTCCATATTCATAAAACAAAAAAAATGTTAAGCTTCAAAAACATCATTCTATAGAATTTTAAATGAATACTCAAGTGAAAACATTTAAACTTTCACGTGGAAAATGACCAGCTTAATATTAAAATGATAAAGAATCTGGAAGGGAAGATGAACCACCTAAAATAATAGTGTTACCCGAGGCAAGGCGCAAAGAAAGCTGTTCTTGATTTTAATGGCACCGCCCTCAAATCCGCTTAAACACCTTAATCACAAAAGTCGATTTCAAGTTATAATCATGTTAAAATATTCATTTAATAAGTGTCACAATTTTTCAAGTAAATTTCCAGAACCCCAAACGAATTTAAGATTTCAAAATTACGCCTTGTGAAATTATATGTATTAAAATAACTATCCATTTCTCCCATTGCTATTGGCGTAAGTATTCAACTCCTGGAAACAAATCCCAATCTCTCATATAATAATACCAACTCCGAGAACCAGGAAATGGCCACATGGCCACACTAACACAAACTGAAGCACATTCCAGAATATAGGCGATGGGAGTAAAATATTAGAAACTCATCCAATTTTTAAGGCAGTTAGCTTTCAGTATCTTGGTCCGTTACTCCTACTTTCAACCCAGTGGTTAATTGTATATACTCCCTCACCACCCAGTCCAGAGTTGCAGGTTCACAAGAAATTTGTAATTCAAAATATGGGTTCCCTCCAACTAATGGTCAATCTACAATAATTTTGAAAGAAATCAAAATTTAAACTCCAAGTTTATACAATAAAATCTTATTCTTATGGAGTTCATGGAGTTTTATGCATAACACCATATGCATAACACCTATTTATTCAGATTAGGTTAGAGTGGTTTTTTAATATATACAGAGGAAAACAATTCCCGTTAGAATTGCACCATATTATTTTGTTAATTGAATTTACAAATGTTATCTACCCATTTTTTATGGTTTTTTTTTTTAACTACCTACTCCACTTTCATATATTTATTATTTATTTCATCTGTTTGCATTTACTACTTGTTCACTTACCTGTATTTATGAATTTTTTTAATGTCTTCTTTATATTAAGTCATAATATTAATATTAAGTCATATTAATATTAAGTCATAACAATAAGCATAGAGGATCAAAATTTATTCAAAATAAGTATAATTTTATTATCAAAACTTCAACATCAAATAAGTAATATGTAATATTTATCCATTTGTGTTGACAAAAAATATTGTTATTTATGGGTTCTTTTGCATATGGTGTTCCACATCATAATGTGTATGTACACTAATTATTAATAATTTTTACAACAAAAAATTGTGTAAGCTATATATATATAGATACGAGACACTGTGTCGTTGAAATCTTTAAATAAACTTTTTTTTTAAATTAAATATTGTAGTGATATTCATAAAATAATACTATATTTTGATTACATTAAAAATCTCATTGTAATTGTTTGAAAGATTGCATCACTTATTCTGTAAGAAAGAAAATGGTTTCATTGTATTTGAGAGATAGTATCCTTGAGATGAAAGACTAAATGATATTATCAAATTCTTTGAGTATAACTGCTACATAGAATATAAGTAAACAGTTCAGTTGCATTCTGTCTATCTAATTCATATATAGGGTGTAAGTAAATGATCCTACTAAATTCTCTCTATATAATTTTGATATAAATTGTAATACTGAAATGTATTTGAAGTTGTAGTTTGTAGATAAGATTTTTTGTTTGAGATATACAAAAGTTGATATAGTGAAAGGCTTGATATGTAAAGTATAAGTTTGAAATTCTTTTTCATTTTATATAAAAAATGATTTATTTTAATTTAATGCATGATTTAGCTGTGACTTTAAAATTAAAATAATAATAATAATAACTACTTCTCTAAATAAAAATTAAAAAATTAATTCAAATGTAACTGTAATTTTCAAATTTAATTGTGAAAGCAAAATTAATCTAATTTAATACATTAAAATTTGTAATACTGAATATAATACTACCACACATTAAATACATAAAATCTGCGCAAATCGACAATAGCATAGCAATATATTTTTATTTAGCATAAATTGTGGAATTGGAATTCAATCATAACACTATCATCAATTTATATTATAAAAATATTTTAAAAATCAATTTATCTCTAAATAATTATATATTACGATTTCAATAATCAAAACCATTTCAAAATTCATTGAACTAATCAAGTTCATACGAGATTGTAAAAGAATATATAGAGTCAACGCATCCTGCCTGTCATGGCATATGTCATGCGACAGTGTGCAGCATGGCATAACTTTTCCGGTCTCTATGCCGTCATTGGTTCATTGACTCATAGTGTGCCGGCCCTGACAGCAAGAGGGGTATTCCATCGCTTACAATACCATATACATATATATATCTTTAAAGGCTAGCCCCCTTTTTCATGTTGAAATTCCTCGGCTCTCACTCTCCATAGGCCCTCAAAACTAAACATATATTTAATTCCCTGTGGAATGCTCTGTCATTCCACAGTGATTTCACAAGTTCAACGAGCAAATACATGTAGGCATCTATAGTCTAACATACATTCAAAATTGTTACTACAGATAGAATGCAGAACTATATAACCCGTCCATAATGACAAAAAGATATAACAAGCCTAAATACACGCTTCAGAGTGTAATGACCCCCGAATGTTGAAAGGATCACTCTACAAAGGAAAAATACTCCATTACAAGAGAGCCTATCTGCAACAAAATTATGTTTTCTAAAAATGTGAGAGGAGGATCTCTTAAAAGTACTTATCAACTACCTGATACATTGCATCCAATATGTGAGTGAAGACAACTCAAAAGAATATCTCCTCTGTAACCATTTTATTATTATTTGGAATCCCCAAATACATTAATTTCTTCTATCTCTAACCACTTAGTACAATATAAAACTCCCCAGAGAGTCAATAGTTCTGTTCTATTGTTTATCCCTATTTCATTGTACCAATTGAAATGGAAGTATTTCTGAGGCTTTAATACTATATAAGCCCCACTGCCACATGCCCTAAAAGAAGTAGCTCCACCAAATAAACCGATTGGAAATTTTTCCCAAATCGCCTTGATTTGACAATGCCTTCGAGTAGGCTTCTCCTTCAATGGCCCGATCTCCAAAAACTATGCATCTATCTTTAGGCATGTACTTCTAATGTTAGGTACAATTTGCTCGAATATCATCACATTCCTTGACCTCTAAATGCCCTATAGTATGTAGAATGGAAGTGCACGATAATCTTTGTTATTCGCGAACAAAAGTGAGAGACAGTCCTCTAGTGAGGTCTTGTGCCAACCAGCTTGTATCTTGAGCAATTGCATTACCCTTATCCATATAGAAGTTGCAAATGGGCAATTGAGAAAAATATGTTGAACGTCTTCTGAATCATGTTTGCACAAGGCACATCTCCCGAGGTCATGGGATCCCCTTTTAATGAGTTTATCCCAAGTAAGAATCCTATTATGGATAGTCATCCAAAAAAAGAATTTTAGTTTAAGTGGAATCTCCCATTGCCATGTTTTTTGTAGCCACCTTGCTTGCACCTCCTTAATATAACCCTGTGTGATGTGCTTATATTTTTCCTTGATCAAAATATGTCCATTGTTGATGCAACCATCCCAATTCATTGAGTCCTCAACCTGCATTAAATAAATACCAACAAGAACTAATTGTAGGGCATATTGTTCCCACTCGACAACAACCGGTCCAGTGAACCCAACCTCCCCTACATCTAACTATGAACGCGACACCATATGTGAGTTTTTTTCAACTTATATATGCTTCAGCAAATAGTAGCCATTGTTATATATAATCCTTATAATAGGAACACACAGAATATGAGAGTTGGGCGTACCTTTGATCAGTGACAAACCAATCTCTACCTGCATCCCCTTTCCAACATCCCATATTAAGTTTTCAAGATGCCAATGTTTGTTCTTCATCATACTCCTCCAAATGTAGGAAGCCACCTTTTTTTTTCTAGAGCCCCCTCTCTGATCCAGCTAACTAAATATCTGTTGGATAGGTATTTGGATTTAACAATTTATTACCAAAATTCATTACCACTTATAGCTCTCCATTTATGAGTAAAGCCGCATTCAATCCGTCAATATCTTTTAAGTCCCATCCTCCATCTTCTACCTATTGTGTAATCACTTCTAGATGAGCTAAATGGAATTTCGGCAACCTAAATGTAGCTACCCAAATGAAATTAGCAATGACATAATTAATTCTGCAAATGATTTCTTTAGGCAATTTAAAGTTATGCATCCAATATATAGAAAAAATTTGAAGCACCGACTTCTCATGACAATTCTCTCTCTTATCATTAACCATTTATGAGACCAACCAACAACTTTTTCCTCAAATTGCTCTACTAACCAGTCCCAATCCTTGATCTCATACTTAGATGATTTCAGAAAGGAACCTAGATATTTGAAACCATCTTCTAAATCAGCCTTTTGAACCTCAAAGATCTTGTCAATTTGTATTGTCACATCATGATTTGGGTTCCTTCACCTACCAAAATTATCCAAGATATTTTACTTATGTGATGTTGTTATAATTGCATTTAAAAGAGCATAAAGAACCACGTGTGCATGCTTAAACAAGAGGAAATATGACAAGAAAAGCAAGTCAAAACATGAGACATTTGATAACGGAGTTCATCCAGTGTGGACTACATCTCCGGACCCGGTGTCAATATGGTGGAGGATGCTTCATATAATGCTGGAAATGATGATGATGTACATAGACAACACTTTGTCATAGCAAGGTCATATGCCCTCAAACAAGAGTGCCTTGTCTCTCCACGAGATGTTCCACTTACATGAATTATCACTCAATAAGGCTACCTCTCAACATGACAAAATAAGAAAATCTCACACAATGTGGCGATGACCATCCCTTCAACATAGTTACATAGCAATCTCCACAACAATACATAGCATGACAAGCTAAATACATCTCACATAATGTGGAAAAATCGATCCCACAACATAACATCAAACATAGATCTCAAAACATCATACATCATCTCAGCAGTTATGAAGGAAAACATGACATCACTAATTCATGTACCTTCACCTCTGAAGTTGACTGAACAAATGAAAAGCTCATCTGAAAAAAATGGTTGTACCACTGAATGTATGTCATTGAGAAGTGTAAAAGCAACTATCCATTTGTCGAATTCTGACACCGTCAAAATTTGTGACTGTAAAAATCATTTAGATTCCTCGTGATTCTCCAAAGATTCTGTTTTTTGGGCTGACTAGAGATCTGCAACTCGGATTACAAATATGATCTCAACATTATGATCCTTGCGAAATTCTGATACTTTTGAGTATAAATTTGGCTACATTCTGCCTCTAGTGAATTTCAGTGTCCAAGGAATCTAGAAGATTCCCTCAAGATTCTTCAAAGATTTTGCTCTGTTGGGAATATGAAAATATACTGCTCAAATAGTGATTCTAATGTCACCATCGTGTTCCCTATGAAATTCGGGTTAAAATGACTGTAAACTTCATATCATTCTAACAAAATGAAAATTTACCTCCCCATGGAATCTTTCAGGGATCGAGGAATATTCTCTGCAAAACATTCTTTGTTTCAAAACCTGTGCCATCATGGTTCTTCCTTTTGGAACTGAAAATCATGGTTCCTTCTAGGCACAGTTCCGCTTGGGCTCGTGATTACGTAGTCTGCTCTCCGCTCTGTTGCCTCCTTTCCTGCATCTAAGAAATGTTGGGTTTAAGTAGAACTTGCCAGAGCTTACCACACCCGGTCGTTGGGCATAGTGGTAAATTGGTGCGTTGGTTAAGGAGAGGTAAGGGGATCAAATCTCACCCCTCCTGATTTAGCATGTGGTTTGTTTTGTGGAGCTATCGTATGGGCGAAGCCAGAGGACCCACCAGTGGTGTGTTCGACTCCCATCGGTTTTTGATTTAAATATATATATGGTATATAACCAACCAACTGGGCCAATCATCACATCACACCTACTGGGTCCGATCATCCATCATACTTGCCAAGGTCGATTCCTTAACTGCTTCTCCTTTTTTATTGCTATATACAATCGCATCGCACCTGTCGGGGCCGATTCCTTAATCGTTTCTCCTTTGCTATTGCGATATGCAATCGCATCGCACTCTAGCTCTACTAGGGCCAATCATTGCATCACAACTTCTGGGGTCAGTTCCTTAACCGTTTCTCCTTTGCGATTGCAATATGTGATCACATCGCACTCTGCTCTGTCGGGGCCGATCATCGCATCGCACTTATCGGAGTTGATTCCTAAACTACTTCTCCTTTGCGATTGTGATATGTGATCGCATCTCACTCTAGCTCTATCGGGATTGATCATCGCATTGCACCTGTTGGGGCTGATTCCTTAGCCATTTCTCCTTTACAATTGCGATATGCGATCACATCACATCCTGACTCTACCGGGGGCTAATTCGTAACTCTTCTTTTTTTGCGATGCGCAATCTTTACCGTCGACCTCTTCCGATATGCAATTGTGAAATGCGGTACCAATGGCAACCTGCCAATTGGCTCTTCCCCATTCGCTGAATATTTTTGCCATGTCACCTTCTCTTGCCACCTATCCAAGTCAAACCTGAACTTTTACTTTCTCTAACTTCTTCATACGAGCTCGAATTTGAGTTTCATTCACACCATTGGAATCAGGGTGACGAACACTTCGATCTGATGCTGTGTTTGTTGAAATTTGAACACTTTTAATTTTGACCATTTTTTAGCCCTCTTTGACTTTTGTATGTGTCTGGAGCCACCTGGATTAATCCTCCCGACTGAGGAGATTTTTTTCCTCTAAAAGCATGAAAATAATCTGCAAATTTGTACATTGTTTGCACCATAAATCTGCAAACCTCTAGTACAATATTTTGCAAATTACATGCTTAATTTACATGACCAACTAATGACCCAAGCACCCCATACTTGCCACGATTTTATAACACATACTATGTGGTCAAGTTTACATCAAAATGGGAAAAAATACCCCAGCTATCAAAACAAGGCCAAAATATCACTGTCACTTAAACAAGTGATGGAGAACACATCATCACTTTTACAATGTAAACTACAACAAATGATTTACAAAATGAGCCCATTATAAGCTACCCAATCTATAAAAACCATTTCTTACTCAACAGAGTGAACCATGATGAATGTGCCAGATTTGTTTGTTGAACATTTTCACTGACTCATTTTTGCACGGGTGCTTTGTCCTTAAGGCGTTGCTCTCGATGGAGCCTACAAGATGTGGATCTTTGATGACCAATTCCGTTGCAATGACTACAAAAAGTCTTCTTCCTCCAAATCTGCTTAACGTGCTTCTTCTCCTGCTATGGATAGGGCCTTTAACGCCTCATCCTCTTTCATGTTGCCATTCTCTTTTAGCACTCATCAAATACATGGTTATGTAAACCACAAAAACTACATGTTTTTCGATGCCATGACTTGCGTTCATCATTAACAAATTATTGTAATCAAAATGAACATTAGAATACTGAAACTTGTTGCACCTTTCATGGTTGTCTCTGGTGCCATTATGGGGATGAGATCTTGCCTTATCTCTTTCCCTTCAATGGGCACTGCCATGGGATGATGGTGATGTGTTCCCATCATTCTCTTTCCTCGACGATTTCAACAATGTCGTGGAAGTTTCTGACACCTTTGAGCATTCTCCTTCGGTGTATCCCAAACCTGTGAATCAAGGTTTTTGCACGACCACTAATGGCTGAGTCATGCCTTGCCCATTAACACCAAGTCCTCCTCCTTTATACCCCATCTTGGTAAGGAGCCTCATGCTAGTTCCTGTAATTGGTATATCCACATTTCCAACAAAAATAATATCATGTGAAGATGAATCTAAAGAAAAACCAACATTTTTTACCTCAACTGTTCATTCTGATACATGTGATGAGGTATTCTCTAATCCTTTGTCACGCCTCAAATCCTCCAAGGTCTTCTCTATGGCTTGTAGTTGAAATTGTAGTCTCTTCTTCTCTTCTTTCAAAAGCCTCCTTAATTCAACATCCTTTTCTTGAAGGCTTCGATCGTTTCACTTCAATTCTTGCAAGACTACCTTTGCGGCTTGCAACTGAAGCTGCAATCGATACTTCTCCTCCTTCTCTTCTCGTAGAAGAATATTTAATTCAACATTATCTGCTTGAAGGTTCTGGTTGATCTCCTCGTTTGAATGATGAGAAGATGATGAAGGCGATGAATGTACACTGGAAGGTGTGGATGGAGCATTGTTCTCTGCTCTTTCTTTCTCTTGTCTCTCATAATTTTCATACAACGTGTCCACCATTTTGGACATCCTGAGCATGGCCTCATACATGTATTTGTCATCTTCCATTGATTTACGTTCAATCATTTCTCACGCTCGCAATTCACAACAACGAGAAGACCGCTCTGACACCAAACTTCATTCGGGTTCCTTCAACTACCAGAATTATCCAAGACTTTTTACTTCTGTGATGGTGTTAGAATTGCATTTAAAAGGGCATAAAGAACCACATGTGCATGCTTAAACAAGAGGAAACATGAAAAATCAGCAAGCCAAAACACGAGACATTTGATAGCGGAGTTCATCCAGTGTGGACTACGTCTCTGGGCCCGATGTCAAGATGGTGGAGGTCGCTTCATATAATGTTGGAAATGATGATGATGTACATGGACAACACTTTTTCATATCTAGGCCATATGCCCTCAAACAAGAGTGGCTTGTCTCTCCACGAGACGTTCCTCTTACAGGAATTCTCACTCAAGAAGGCTACCTCTTAGCATGACAAAATAAAATGATTTAACACAATGTGGCAATGAACATCCCTTCAACATAGTTACGTTGGGATCCTCACGACAATACATAGCATGAAAAGCTAAATACATCTCACATAATGTGGCAAAATCAATCCCACAACATAACATAAAACAGGGATCTCAAAACATAATACATCATCTCAGCAAATATGAGATGACTCATTCATGTACCTTCACCTTTGAAGTTGACCGAAAATAGGAAGCCTCAGCTACAAAAACTAATTGTACCACTGATTTTTTATCGTCGAGAGGTGTAAAACTGACTATCCATTTGTCGAATTTTGACATCGTCAAAATCTGGGCTTGTAAGAATCTTTTAGATTCCCCGTGATTCTCCAAAGATTCTGTTGTCTGGGCTGACTGGAGATCTGCAACTCAGATCACAAATCTGATCTCGACATTATGATCCTTGCGAGATTTTGAGACTTTTGAGTATAAAGTTGGTTGCATTTTGCCTCTAGTGAATTTCAGTGTCCAAGGAATCTGGAAGATTCCCTCAAGATTCTTCAAAGATTTTGCTCTGCTAGGAATCTGCAAATCTGTTACTCAGCTGGTGATTCTGATTTCGCCATCGCATTTCTTGAAAAATTCTGGTTAAAATGACTATAAACTTCATATCATTCTGACAAAATGAAAATTTACCTCTCCATCGAATCTTTCAGGGATCAAGGAATATTCTCTGCAAAAGATTCTTTCTCTCGAAATCTGTGCCATCATGGTTCCTCCTTTTGGAACTGAAAATCATGGTTCCTTCTAGACAGGTTTTCTCTTGGGCTCGTGGTTCCATAATACGCTCTCCGCTGAGTCGCCTCCTTTCCTGCATCTACGAAATGTTGTGTTTAAGTAGAACTCGAAGGCAGAGCTTACCACACCCGGTCATTGGGCGTAGTGGTAAATTGGTGTGTCGGTTGACGAGAGATCAGGGGATCAAATCCCAACCCTCCAGATTTAGCATGCAGTTTGTTTTGTGGAGCCACTGCGTGGGCGGGGTCGACAGACCCACCAACGCTGGGTTCGACTCCATATATTATATATATATATATATATAATATATAATATATATATATATACCATATATATATATATGGTATATAACCAACCAACCGCTTCTCCTTTGCGATTGCGATATGTGATCCCATCACACACTGACTCTGTTGGGTCCGATCACCGCATCGCGCCTACCAGGGCCGATCATCGCATCACACCTAACAAGGCTGATTCCTTAATCGCTTCTCCTTTGCAATTGCAATATGTGATCGCATCGCACTCAAGCTTTGTTAGGGCCAATCATTGCATTGCGCCTGTTGGGGCTGATCATCGCATCACACCTTTCAGGGCCAATTCCTTCATTGTTTCTCCTTTGCGATTGTGATATGCAATCACATCGCACTCTAGCTCTGTCGGGGCCGATCATCGCATCTTACCTGTAGGGCTGATCATTGCATCGCACCTATTGGGGCCAATTCCTTAACCGTTTCTCCTTTGTGATTGCATCGCACTCTAGCTCTGTCAGGGCCGATCATCATGTCGCATCTACCAAGGCCAAGCATCACATCACACCTGTCGGGGTTGATTCCTTAACCGCTTCTCCTTTGCGATTGTAATATGCGATTGCATCGCACTCTGGCTCTGTCAGGGTTGATCATCACGTCGTACCTATTGGGGCTGATTCCTTAACCATTTCTCCTTTTCGATTGCGATATGTAATCACATTGCATCCTAACTCTACCAGGGGTCGATTCGTAACTCTTCCCTTTTTGCGATGTGCAATCGCATCGCAACCCTGATCCTGTCGAGGCCGATTCGTTATCGCCAACCTCTTCTGATCTGTGATTGAAAAATGCAGGACCAATGGCGGCTTTCCACTTGGCGCTTCCCCATTCGCTGAAGATTTCTGCCACGTCACCTTCTCCTACCACCTGTCCAAGTCAAACCTGAACTTTGACTTGCTTTAACTTTTTCATACGACCTTGGATTTGAGTTTCGTTTGCTCCGTTGGAATCAGGGTGACGAGAAATTCGATCTAATGCTTATTTTGTTGAAATTTGAACACTTTGAATTTTGACCATTTTTTAGCCCTATTGGACTTTTGCATGTGTATGGAGCCACCTAGATCACATCACCTCCATTCTTGTAAGAATTACTTGTCACTATTTTCAACATGTTCAAATTTTTTCCATACAAGCTAACATGTCTTCGGAGAGTAGGATATGGGGAGGGGAATTAAACCTGCTAGCTACCACTTGAGCTATTCCTTGACTATCTCTGTAAATTATTTTTTAAATAAAAAAATATATCAATATTTTGTCTACGAAACATCTGTTTATCCCTGTCATTAAAAATCCAACTAGTTTTGCTTGTAATCACTTTATTATGGTTTTATTACATTGCTTCACTAATCTAAACAAGATATTCATTATGATTTTATTACATTGCTTCAATGATCTAAACAAGATATGCATTAAACTTAACTCTTCTTTTTTTTTCTTCAGGAATGAAAAATCAACACGTTAACAGGTTTTTGTATTAAAAAAATTCAATTTACATATGTATGGTATTCATAAAATATATAGTCATAATTATGCCAGATTCAATCCATAAATCAACATCACAATATTTTTGAAATCTATCACATATGGAGACCAAAAACCAAAATAGACAAAGCATATTAACTAATCACCAATACAAAAAAAAACTTATAGATATGTTCTCATCATGTCACATTATCTAGTGTCAGCATTATTAAAAGATCTCATGTATAATAGATCTTGCCAAAGCTTTGAAGTTTGTCCAAGTAAAAAGCAAAGTAACTAATCTCGCCCATATAGATTGTTAGTCCCAATGTCGATAGAGCATCAATAGTAGTGTTTTTCTCCTTGTATGTATGGGAATAGATAAATTCTTTAACAATACAGTCAAATTCATGATTATTTGCATCCAGTTGATTAATAATAGAGGCTTGAAAGAAGACTTTTCATTTCTCCAATCAATTATGGTTTTGCAGCCCGTGGACATGTACAGATTCTCAATATTAAGCCATCTAGCGCAAAATAATAAGCCCCATAGTACAATTATCTCTGCCTTGGAGTTTTTCCATGTACCTTTGTTCCAACTAAAATGATAACATAGCTCCGGGGTTAAAACAATATATGCTCCATAGTTGCATACATTTTGTTGTGCCGCCTTCTCAAAGAAATGAACAAGATATTTTCCCTAGCAGGTTTTTGGATGGAAGTTTCTTTTAATTTCCTTTTTTGCCATAGATCCATATTCGTTGAAGTATGCGCATATACTATTGCAATTTCTATCAATATCATATGGGATATTATCAAATATGAAGGCATTCTTGTATCTCCAAATACCCTAGAAAATAAAGAAAGGAAGTGTTTTGGCTTCCTTGTATTTCGACTTCCACTCCTTGAGGAATTTTTAAATAGATATATAGACCCAGTCTGCATTGATGTTTAATCTTCGTAAAATGAAAATCTAATTGGCCACAACATATGGGGACTTGAGAATAAATGTAGGACATTCTCACATTCACCCCTGCATATAATGCATCTACAAGGCCCGTTGAAACCCTGTTTGCATAGATTCTCCCATGTGAGAGTCTTGTTTTGCCACACTAACAATCCTAAACATTTGAGTTTTAGGGGCATATGCCAAGTCCATACCTTCCAGAACCACCATTTTTCTGTCAAAACTTGTGGACCAAGAGTTATAT
This sequence comes from Pinus taeda, assembly GCA_000404065.3. NCBI lineage: Eukaryota > Viridiplantae > Streptophyta > Pinopsida > Pinales > Pinaceae > Pinus > Pinus taeda. Next base: position 64,143 of record APFE030855033.1, on the reverse strand, counting down.
GTCTATAGACCTCCTCAACAGAGATAATTCCATTCACTCACCTCCCATCCCATTTAAAAGAATTAGCCTTATCCCTAAAAGAGATGCCCACCATGTATAAAGTAAAAATATGTACATTTTCCCATATCTATGCTAAACCTCCATTTAATCCCAACTCGCTAGAGCTTATCCAAGTAGGATATAGATATTATGGATCACTATCAATCTAAATTTGATTTAGGACAATTTTACCCATGTTGTGAAGACATCAGATGATATCAATAGGAAGAGTGTGATTGCCCTTAGAAACTCTAATTGGATCCATCCCTATTTACATCGCAATGCCCGAACCAATCTCCCACTGCAAATTACCCAAAACCCATTGTTTTAATTTCATGAAACAATACCATATGTATGAACTATTTTTTTAGAGTATCAGCTCTAGACTTAATCCATTCATGAAGTGACATAAGTTTCATATATTTTTCCTTAATAATGTTTTTTTGCCAAAACCCAAATCTAAGCATAACTCACCTGGAACTCTTTATAACCAATGCCCTCCAAATTTTTCAATGTTCTTTAAACCCCATCCACGGTCTTTTTTCTCTAAGAAATATCCTCCAAACGAACAAGGTGGATCTTGAAATCACCTACCAGATATTATAGAGTATATTTTCTTAAGTCAATGTATTTTCTTAATAACTTGATATTCTATAGAACCAACTGCGCGAAGTTCAATCTTCCTCCGAGTGACAACCATTTATTTGCCCAAGTAGTCATTTTGCCTTCAAACTTATTAAACAGCCACTACCCATCATTAAGTATCTGTTTAGTTTTAAGTTGAAACCAAAATATTTGAATCCGCAGTCCATTGGAGAGACATCAAAAGAAAAAGATTGGGTCCTGTCAACTTTGATGATACAGAAAATTGAAATTTGGTAACGTTATAAATGGGAAGTTATTTTATTTTTTTAACCATATATGATTGTTTGATCCCATCCACTCATAACAGACAAGCCCTCTAAAAAATCATATTAAAATCTTGAAGACAGACGAATTATTTTTTTTGTGACACGTATAAATTAATTAAGCTTTTTTTTGAAAAATACATTAATAACACATACAACTTAATCAAGCGAAATTGTGTTGATATAATGTACATATTAAAAAAAAAAAAAAAATTAAATCTAATTGCATAGCATTAGGTGTTTATAAAGTTAAAAGTTCCAATAATTAAATTAATATTGTTATAATTATAAGAGTTTTATGTTTAGGATTAAGTAATTAAGAAGTGTAGCTTGTAATTTAAATTTAAAGTTTATTGAGATATATTTATTTTATAAATTTATTTAAATTTTTGTTTTTTAATTGAAAAATATATTTTAATTATTAAATTACTTAACCGATGTATTTAATATTCAAGATTAAATTTTTATATTCAATAATTGATTATAAAATTTACTTGAAAATATAATTTTTTTGAAATTTGAATTTATAAGGTTTATCTTTAAAGAGAAAAGTATGTTTTAAATATATATAATATATATATGATTTGAATTTATAAAAGTTATCTTTAAAAAAATGTACTTTGATATTAAATATTATATAATATATATATAATATATATATATATAATATGGGGTTTAATTATAGATTAAAATATTTTTTCATAGCATTTTTGTGATTAATTTTAATCAAAAGGGGCACAATTTTTTTAAAAGCTATTTAAGTGTTATTTGTAGAATTCGAGTGTCTTATGGGTTTTCAGGGTTAAATCTTTTAAACTTCAAAATGTATTTTAAACAATAAAAAATCACGAGCTTGCTTGAGATTGTATTGTCAAATTCCCATTGAAAAAATCATTTCATCTATAAATTAAACTAAACATATATGTATATATAAACTTTTTGTTTATAAAACATTTTATGAGTATTTTTATAAATGAATGTTAATCTATATTGTTTTTCCCAATTTTATATTTTTTCAAAATTAGCTTTAAATTATTATTAGCTTTCATTTCCAATCATGTTGTTATCTTCCAGGTTTACTTTTCCAGAAATTGTGTCAAATCAATAATTTAAGTCATCCAACCCTTAATACAATACAATATGATCAAATATTTATTTCTAATTTAGAAGGTTTATTATGATTTTTATTTGATTAATACGTGTCATCTCAATATTCATGTAAACATTAAGGAAGTTTACAACACCTAAGTATTTAGGGAAGTTTGTTTTATTCAAAATTTTGTGTTTTGTTTTGGGAGGAAATTTAATTGGTAATGGAAGCAATGTGAGTCTGAAGAATATGGAGAGATCCAAGGTATAAATCTCTCTGGTTGTCATCCAGTTTACGGAGAGAAGGACAAGGCATAGACATGAACATAATTATCGGTAACAGGCGGGCTCCTAGGTTACTCTCGGGTTTAAAAATAAAATTGTGGATTCTAGTTGGATGTTGATATTGATGTTAATGGCTAGATGTATGTTATGGTAAGGTGTTGATGTTAATGGCTTGATGAAGATACAACATAGGATTTCAAAATTGATAAACCTAAATTGAGTGTTGTAATGTATCTAGATATAGATGAGTTCAAAGTTGATAAACACATAGTATGACAATTGACATAGACGATATAGAAGGCATTAGGGAAAATTTCACGTCTAAAATGGGTCTCAAAACAAAAATGTGCAGCCAAAAACAACTTTGTTAGAACCAATAGGATTCAAGATGATGATGTCAACCATGATGATGATTCACCATTTTTCGAGTAAAAAGATTAAAAAAAAAACTATTTTTTCAACTCATACTTTCAACTTATCTCACTCCATTTTACTCAATTTTCAAGTTGTAGCAATCGTTGGATGCAGAATTTAATTCCCCATCCAAAGAGTACCCATATTGCATACTTTTGATGGACTCTACTACACAAAAAATAAGAAATACATGAAAAAATGTGATTGCAATCACTCTTTTTCCAAGTATTTCTCATTTTTTGTGTAACAAGGTCCATCAAAAGTATACAACCTGGGTACTTATTGTAGAAATTCTCACTGTAAATTAATCTGATTATGCAATGCACTAAAGAAAAATAATTAATCTACTTCTACAATCAAACTTGTGAAAGCTTAATCGATTTGAGCAAGATCAAACAGAACACATATAACAGAGAAGAAGAATCAATGCACATGAAACACTGAAGAATACTCTCGGGAAAGCCTCAGCTAAAAATCTTGCTAACTGTATTATCATACAAGGTGGAAATACATCAAGATTACACAAAGCTTTAGCTCCCACAACTAACCAGCTCTCAGTACAATCCTCCTGGATGCTCACAGGCAAACACAGCTTCTCACAAGCCTTCTCCTCTGCCCTCCAAGCCTCCTATTTCCTTGTGTTGTTTCTCCTAGGTGATCCTACTATTACCAAGTGTAACACTGATCACCCACATTGATCTCACACCCTGTAAAACTGCATAATCCTCAAGGAACCTTGTTCCTTCTGCATGGATGAGTTTCCTTTATAGGGAAATTCCTCCAACTCATAGTACAATGTCCCTGTCTTTAATCTCAACTGGGTCTTTGTTTGAATTGACATGCATGATTTATTTATGAGAGAATATTCAGTTATCTGGAGTACACTAGTTGCATGCATGCATGCATTAAATGTCTGAACTCACAATTAGTTCCACAAACTGTTTGGAACTAATCTAACTAGACTTAACTTAGTTAACTGAGCTAACTAATTACAACCCAAATGCAACTCATCCTTATCTCCTTAATTAAGGGATAACTTCCTCAATCAAAGGGATAACTATTGCATGACTTCACAAAGACTTCATGTTTGAATTTCTCCAACTAATTAACTCAGGATGAATTAATTAATTATTTTTCAAACAACTAGTGAGATTAAATTTGAATTTTAATTCTCAATTTTAATTCAAGGACAAATTAAAATTGGAATATATTGAATGCTATTTTTTAGAAATGCTAATTTTAGCATTTCTTGTTGCTATTTTCAACACTCACTCTCAACAAGAAAGGAATTCAACTTGATCCCGATCATGAACCTTTGGAATGTTCTACATGCAACACTTCTCCCTAGTGTTGTTGCTCTAGAAACTCCATAAACAAAAAATATCCAACCTGAATCAGAATGATGCATCTATCATCAAAGTCTCTAACTGCTATTGCCTCTGTCGACTGAAAACTCTGCGTTTATGCTGACTCAGCCTTTCTGAATTGTTGTCAATCCTTCTCTGCACTTTTCAGTGTCTGGCTACTCTAGCCTCTGTCACTTTGATCTCTGACTACATCAATCCCACTGATTCTTCATGCTGCATCCGTGTTATTGCTGGTCATTTCTCCCAGCACTGCATCCGCACTGCACCTGCTCTCATCATGTTGCATCGTGCTGCCCACTGCTACACTGCAAATTAGTTACTAAGAAGTAATTAAATGATCTCCCAACTGATCTCCCTGTTGGGCTAGAAACAACCTCTGATGCTGAAGCTTCTTCTGTCACTCCATCCACATCTGTCTCTACCCACTTAGTCAGTCCTTCTACTCCTCATCAGGGCTTTCGTAGCAAGGTCTAATCAAAGAGGCTGGGTACCTCAAGAATCTGCCCCTATTTTAGCCTTCATGGGACTATCACTTCACATCACCCCACCTCACACCTAGAGGTATGGCTGCATGTGATCCCTCTATTGACTTCTTCAATTGTGGCTCCTCCACAATTGTCTAGGACTTCTTCTAGCACTACATGTTGAGAGTTAATTTACTCTCCCTCTCAACCACCAAGTCTCTAACATTTGCCTTGCTCCTCAAGGCTTTACATGCATCTTGAACCTCAAGAGCATACAGGTTCTGTACCCGTGAACCGATCTATTTCACCTGTCCCATGGTGATGTGTCTAAGGAAAACCTTTCCCTTACTGAAGACAACATCGTAGCCTTTGTCCTCCAACATTGCGATTGATACCAAATTCTTCTTTAGTCCAGGCACATACTTCACATCTTTCAAGGTGATAGAAGCTCCATGCTCCCTCTGAAAAGTAATCATGCCCACTCGTGAAACACTATACCTTTTATCGTCACCCATCTCTATGAGTATCTTGAGGTCTTTCCCCTCCAAGGTACTGAATAAACTTTTATCATCGGTCATGTGGAATGAGGCTCGAATGTCAAGAAACCAACTACAACCCATCATTGAAGACACCATGCATGCGATGAGGGTGAAATCCATTTCAAACTGAGAGGCCAATGCCTCACCTTCAGATCCTGCCAATGCCTCACCTTCAGATCCTTCCGAGGATCCCTTCTTGGACTTCTTCGATGAGCAATTAGTCGCATAATGACCCATCTCGTGACAAGTAAAGCATCTCACTTTAGATTTGTCACCCTTCTTCCCTCCATGAGAGAACTCAAGGATGAGAATCCTTCTCCTTCCCTTTCCTTGGCTTACTCGCTAAGGCTAGATTTTCTTCATCCTCCTTGGATGAAAAACCATCTCGTGTGTTCCTCTTGATCTCCTCCTACATGAGATCCAACCACAGTCATTCCCAATTCGTTAGTTTCTCTCTTCCATTCACTGAGTCCTGGTAGCTATGCCAACTCTTAGGAAGACTGAGGAGAGAAAGACTCACCATATCATCATCGGTTGTCATTATTCCTACACTTCCAAGCTCATGTCTGCAAGTGGTGAGCTTGTTCAGATATGTAGAAATAGTGTCGCCCTTTTCACACTTGATTTTCCGCAGCTTTTCCTTGAGCGCCAGCTTCCTCTGGTCACTACTATTCTGATATAGGTCCTTCAATGTCTTACACATTGAAAACAGAGTCTCCTTCCCATGGAGACTCGAGACAATATGGTCTCAAACTCCCTCAAGGATGATTTGTCTCGCCCTCGCCACACACTTCTTCCATTCAGCCAATTCTTGGGCATTAGCTGCTACTAGCATGGGAATTTCTTGATCAATGAAATCCTTAAAACCATTCTCTTCTAATACTACTTCCATGCAATCCTTCCATGCTATGTAATTTGAGCTACCATCCAGTGCATACTTGAGTCTCAAGCCATTGAACACCATTGGTGAATTTTGAGGTGTGATAAGAATTCGATTTTGTACCTGCAATCAAGAACTTCAAACTTCGAATTGTTCCGTTCTCAATATGTTGTTCACAGCTTTGATCACCTTTGCTCTGATACCATGTAGAAATTCTCACTGTAGATTAATTTGATTATGCAATGTACTAAATAAGAATACTTAATCTACTTCTACAATCAAACTTGCGGAAGCTTAATCGATTTGAGCAAGATCAAACAGAACACATATAACAGAGAAGAAGAATAAATGCACATGAAACACAAAAGAATACTCTCAGGAAAGCCCTAGCTAGAAACCCTGCTATCTGTATTATCATACAAAGTGGAAATACATCAAGATTACACAAAGATTTAGCTCCCACATCTAACCAGCTCTCAGTACAATCCTCCTGGATGCTCATAGACAAGCAAAGCTTCTCACGAACCTTCTCCTCTACCCTCCAAGCCTCCTATTTCCTTGCATTGTTTCTCATTGGTGATCCTTCTGTTACCAAGTGTAACAGTGATCACTCACACCCTGTGAAACTGCACAATCCCCAAGGAACCTTGTTCCTTCTGCATGGATCAGTTTCCTTTATAGGAAAATTCATCCAACTGATAGTACAATGTCCCTGTCTTTAATCTCAACTGGGTCTTTGTTTGAACTGACATGCATGAGTTATTTATGAGAGAATATTTAGTTATCTAGAATACACTAGTTGCATGCATGCATGCATTAACTGACTGAACTCACAATTAGTTCCACAAACTGTTTGGAACTAATCTCACTGGACTTAACTCAGTTAACTAAGCTAACTAATTACAACTCAAATACAACTCATCCTTATCTTCTTAATTAAGGGATAACTTCCTCAATCAAAGGGATAATTGTTGCATGACTTCACAAAGACTTCATGTTTGAATTTCTCCAACTAGTTAACTCAGGATGAATTAATTAATTATTTTTCAAACACCTGGTGAGACTAAATTCGAATTTTAATTCTCGATTTTAAATCAAGGACAAATTAAAATTGGAATAAACTGAATGTTATTTTTAGCATTTCTTGTTGCTATTTTCAACACTTATTGGATGAGAAATTAAATTTTGCATGAGTGCTCCCGCTCAAAATATGAGTAAAATCGTAGGGAGATGACTTGAAAATACGAGTTGAAAATTATTTTTTTCTTTTTTCCCTCTAAAATTTGATGATGTAATCTAATCTTATTTTATTATTTCCACTATTATTTTATAATATTCCTTAAGAGGCCCATTTTATACCTCAAAAATTCTAGATCTTCCTTATGTTTAATGCATGTAAATGCAAAACAACTCATTTTGATTCATTTTGTTGGATTTTCATAGTAAGTGAAAGTCCATAAAGTGTTATGAGTGAAATTGTAAACAAATAGACGATTTTCATGAAAAGATAATAAATAATTGAGGGAAGGCATCGATGCAAACATGGGTCCGAAGAAAAGGGGGAAGTGTGGCTATATGTTAGGCTTCCATGGGTGAGGAAGAAGAGATACAATTATTAGTCTGCATAACTTATAACATTTACATCTTTCACTGTTTTTCTTTGTTTTACCTTATGTGTTATGGAGGTCAATTAGGGTTTCTCTAGTAAGTCGTACATACTAATTGAATGTTATTGAAATTACACAACCATCAACCATCAACTAGACTTCTACTGAATGTTATTGAAAGCACAGTAGATAAAACAACATGATTTCTATTAAATGTTATTGAAAGCACACAGTAGATAAAACAACATGATTTCTATGAAATGTTATTGAAATCACACAATTGTGTTTCCAATGGCCATCGGGATAAAGATATTTTGAGCATTTATGTATTTAAATAATTATATTCTACATAAATATCATGAGAGAATTGATGACCTTTTATATATTTAGAGCTCATAAACCACCAGAAACTTGCCCTCTTGAACCACCCTAACAGCTACAGCAACCAGATTTGTATTAACTAGTAGACATTTGGACTTGAGCAAATTGACTTAACTCATATCCATCCTATTTTAAATCAAAATGTTATCCATCCTATTTTAAATCAAAATGTTTTCTATTGCATTTCATTTTCTAAAAGGTATCTTCTTCTCCCGTCACTAAATGGCAACTTTATGAACGGTTATGAGTTCATTGTAAATGACTTTCTATTGTGAAAACATCTATACCTTCTATACGATTGTGATAACATCCATACCTTCTAGCAGGTTGTCCCTTTGGGAACATAAACTTTTACTCTTTCATTGAAAAACAGACCAGAATACATACTGATACTTTTTTAATAGAGGAAGTTTGTCATTTAGGCATACTGATACTGATACTTCGTTCCTTTCATACTGTTTGTGTATATTTGCATGCCATCAATATCTTCATGCCTGCATTGGCGGATTTTCAAGAGAAAGATAGGCGATCCTTACATTTTAAACGATTAGATATTGTATCTAATCCAGTTAGTAATACGACGATCTTTCCCCTTTTATCCTGTGAAGGGGAAGCAAACATCACTGTAAAATCTAGTAATGCGAAGTTCATTGCATCCTGAGTCTGCTTCGTTTCAAATCATATAAAATGTTTTCTTCATATCATGCATGCAAAATATTCTCTTTTAGAACCAACCTATGGTATTGTGTAACTTGTGGTACGTGACTGTCGAACACGTATCATGTTTCTCGTGTTGCCAGTTTCTAGGTTCTCAACAGGAGCTCCCTTCATGTAAGCTACTTTTGACAGTTTCTAGGTTCTCAACAGGAGCTCCCTTCATGTAAGCCACTTTTGACACGAGGATGGGTCAGTTCATAGTAGATGGCGGTATGATATTCCTTAGCTGTTAACCATAAAAGCATACACTGAGACAATGGATGCCAGAACTTATTTTATGTGAACTTTGCTTAATCTCTATCACCGCGAGGCAGGGCATGTTTCAAATTCATATATATTATTTATTGCCTTCTCAAGATATCAAGGCTTTTGTAATACATTACAGTATAGTCATTCTATTCTAAAGTGATTATTTGATTTTAGGTCATAAGAATCTTCATATTAGTGGGTGTTATCTTCATCCCATTGAAGTTGTTTCTCTAAATTTCTTTCTTTCTTTTCTTGAAGTTGTTTCTCTAATTTCATCAAATAGGGTATGTACTCTTAATCTCCGCATTAACGTCTATTTAAAGTTTTATTTTAATTGCTAGAAGACCCACAACGAACATTTTCAGTTTCATATTTAATGTCCGAAGTAACAGTCATTTATTCTCATTTTCAGGTTGCGGAAATTGTGTACCAATATGAAACAAAGTGCTTACCTCTGCAATAGAGAGTTAATAACAATGTCAAACTGACCTCCATAAAAAATAGTACGATTCCGAAAAACTGCACTCAAATAATAAAAGTGAGGAGTTCATCCTGATTCCTGATCGCTAGTATTCAATTCTACATATTTATAGTTTCTATCATTAATTTGTCAAGTGATAAATAGCAATGAAAGAAGTTACCTCTGTGACAAATACTGGCTAAACGTGAAGGTATTATCATAACTACAAATATTTACAATGAATGTAACAAAATATGTCTCTCTACGGGTGCCAAATAATATGACAACCAATTTATGTGTATTACCATCTTGATAACTTCTATCAGAACCATTCTGGCATACATATTATTATGATGCATTTGTTATTATTTGACCTTAGAAAAACATATATTGACTCTCTATCTTTTTTTTGTAATCCAGAGATTCACGTCCAGTATCCTTTTTTAACATTGCATAAAGATCAAGGGTATAAATGGTAATAAAAGTGATTTGAATAAAAAAAACGGAGTTTTCTAAAAATTAAAACAAATTGATAATAAATAAAAGGTGATGTTTTAGGTTTATAGTAACTAATATGATTGTGTTGGTAAAAAGGTATAAATGGTAATAAAAGTGAGATGAATACAAAATACAAACTGAGTTTTCTAAAAATAAAACAAATTAATAATAAATAAAAGGTGATGTTTTAGGTTTATAGTAACTAGTATGATTGAGATAGTGAAAAGGTATAAATGGTAATAAAAGTGATATGAATACAAAATACAAATTGAGTTTTCTAAAAATAAAATAAATAGATAATAAATAAAAGGCGATATTTTAGGTTTATAGTAACTAATATGATTGTGCTAGTAAATAAAAAGTGACAAGTTAATTGAATGAACCACAGGTTGTTAAACAAACTAAAACTAAAATAATTAATTGAATGAGCATTATTTTTTCACATTTTGAATAAACAAACATTAAAATAATTAACTAAATGAAAGCAGTTTTTTTTTCAGCATTTTGTATAAAAATTAAGTATAAACTTTAAATGCTTAAATCTAAATTAAATAAAATAATAAAATTAATAATGAAGATAATTAAATAAGCCTACAACTGTCAAGTAACAAAAAATAATATATAAAGTTATAATATATTTTTTTTATTTTATTTTAAATTTATTTAATACTTTTATGAAATCCAATTCCCCAAATTACTCTAGCAAATTAATGATTTACTATGATTAAAAAAACAACAACAAAATAGTGTATTGTTGTTGTTATAGCTAATAACATTGTGATAATTACATTGATTTACCATAATTAAAAAGAAAACAACAAAGCAGGCATTTAGCTCTCATGATTCGCCATAATTAAAAAAGAAAAAAACAACAAAACAAGCATTTTTATATCGATTACTGGTTCCCGAATATTTGAGAACCAAACAGAATTGACTGCGTCCATATCTGTCTGATTCTAGAATATTCCGGATGCCCAAATATCCATCTGATTCTAGAATATTCGAGAACCAATATTCTACATAAAAATGGCCATTAATGAAGGGCAATAGTGAATATGAAAACACAAGTTGTGATCCTGAAGCAAGAACCGGAAACAATCTCCCAATCAGAATGGAACTCAGATTGGCGGTGCTACTCTCAATCCATCAATCCCTGTAAGTAGTATCCTTGTTTAGGTCTTTTACAAAGTAGGCTGGCTGGTTGACTGATTTCGTTTAAGGGGTTGTAAATATCAGGATCATTGTGTGATTGTTTGCAATCCTTGTTTAGGTCTTTTACAAAGTAGGCTGGCTGGTTGACTGATTTCGTTTAAGGGGTTGTAAATATCAGGATTATTTGTGTGATTGTTTATAGCATTGCAAACAATAGCATCCAATTCCACAAGAAGGATTCACCAGTTTGGAAACTTGTGTCTTTTAATGGCTGGCTGGTAATGTGAGATGTGAGACCATGCAGGGTATTTAACATTGTGTATGAAGTTACCCTTGAGTGAAGTTACTCTTGAGTGCTATTTGTAGACATTGGGCTTATAATTCAATGCCAGGTATGTTATTTATTTTTATTTTTATTTTTTAAAAATAAATAATTAAGATTAAAAAATAATTGCCACTATTTAAATTTGTGACAATGGAGAGAAGGGCATGAATGCAAACATAATAATAATATGTTATTTTCTCGTATTAATATTGATTAAAATGGAAATACTTTTATTATATATAATAATAGAAGTGGGATTTTTTAAATAATGAGACTCAAAATGATGCTATTTTATCACTATTATTAATAATAATAGATTGAACATATTTATAACTGGACTAAATTGTAAGTAATGCTATTTATTATTATGTAGTAATCCTATTTATTAATTATTATTATACGTTATAAAAAAGAAATTATAAGTTATAAAAAAGAAAAAAGATAATAATAATAATTAAATTAAATTAAAATTATTATTTATAAACCGTTTAATTGGTAATTTAAGTAATGTGAGTTTTGAGATAATTGAGATTCAAGATTTAAATTTTTCAATTAGTGATTAAAGTAATGTAAGTTACGAGATAAGGACAAAAGGCAGAGCGATGGAGGCGACCAGAAGTGTTAAGCAGATCAGCGAAGAGCAAATCTCCGAGCTCAAGGAGGCGATCAGCCTTTTCGACAAGGATGGGGACCGACGAAGAAGGATGGCAGCATCGGATCCCGTCCTGTGCTTTGGTCGGAAGAAAATGGCCGCTGCCGAAACATACTACAAGAGGGGCCGAGTTTTGATAAAGTTCAATGGCTACCCCTTTGTGAAAGCACCGTTAGCCTTGTACCAGAGGTACGCGGATGTCGTCAGGTATGACAAGACTCTGCTGGCGGATGATTCAAGGCGCAGCATGTCGGAGAAGTTTGGAGGTCCTTCTGCCGATCAACGCTCTGCTCTAGAGCTTTTGGCCAAAGCCAAAGACACGGCAGGGTTGGGATCCGAAGGGTTCCACACCGGATCGGTTGTTGAAAACCAAGAAGGGGGTCTGCATGATGCAGATCTGCATTCCCCTTTAATGGATTGGCCCAAATACTACAGATCAGGCCCGGATCTAACGGATCTGGCCAATATTAGAGAACGGGCAGAACATAGGCCACATATCGATGGCAATGAACACAGATCGAGCATCGAATACGTAGATCTAGACCTGCAAATGGAAGATCGACTCTATACGAGGTCAAATCTGGAAGATTGTTTACAGCCGGAGCACACCCGGAATAGACGCAACGCCGATCTAGGCGGACCAGGAACTCAGTCATCATCCAGGCCTCAGGTAACACTAACTCGTTTTCAGATTTTTATTAAAACCCCTGAGGGGAAAACTTGCTTAGTGTGGGTACAAGCAGAAAGCACTAACATTTGGTCAGTGGTAGGAGGTCCCTACAGGACAGTAAAACCCTGAAAAACTATGAGATTAGTCCAGAAACATCCATTGTTTTAAACTTCAGGCTGAGAGGAGGGGCCCTACCTCAGGGACAGCCAAGCTCTTCAGGAGGAGACAAGGGGAAAAAGACAGCACCTCAGCAACAACCCAAGGGAGGCTCCTCCTACAAAAATATTTTACAGGGCAGCAGAGATACAGGGACTTCTCCAGATCAAGGTGGTTACACACCCAGGCCATACATAGTAGATCAGTTAGGGCAAACTCCAGCCCTCAACTTTGATTCTACAGGGCTTGACGATTTCGTTAAGTCCTATGAAACGCAGGCCCTAATATGCCGTTTTAACAGTTTTTGGCCAAAGCCTTTTGATCTATTTCACTAGATTTTTACCACTTGGACCATGGAATGTGACATACATTTATGCTCCAAGGGGTTTTTTATAGTTAGATTTGCATCCAAGGAAGTCAAAGATACAATCATCAACGTTGGGCCTTGGTTTTGGGGAACATCAGGGCTATTTATGACCCCATGGTTCCCAGATTTTGATCCAAACAAAATGACTGTCTCCAAAGTGTTGGTCTAGGTCCGCCTATGTAACCTTCCCCTTCACTTCTGGAGTGAAAGAGTATTGGAAGGGATTGGGAATAGTATAGGGAAATATATCAAAACAGATCTGGAAAGGATTGATGAAAGGGTCTACACCTTTGCACGCATTTGCGTGGAAGTAGATTTAAGCAAAGGATTGCCGGACAATATAAGGTTAATCTACAAACAACAAAACTGGCTACAAGGACTAGACTATAAAAACACTGCATTCAGATGTAGGCTCTGTAGGCAGACAGGACACTTACAAAGCACATGTCCAGAAGCTAAGAAAGAAAACAGTAAAAAGAAACAGAAAGGGAAGCAGAGGAAAGGATGGAAATTCCCCCCCCCTATCTCAGAGGATGAAGAATCAGAAGCAGAAGAGGAAGACACTCTTGCGGAGAGCACTGAATGCTCCCAAGGGAAGGAGACTCAGAAGGAAACTACACCAGAAAACAAGGCTCCACAGCCTCAGCCAAAACAAGCAGAGAAGGCAAACGAGGATTTGAGTATGGGCGGGATCAAACGACATCACCACTTAGATACTTCAGACTCAGACAAGGAAACAACCTCACAAAAAGCAGAGACACAGTTAGTCATAGCTTCGATCGAGCCCACTCAAGGTGAGTGGCACAAGGTCGAAAAAAAAAAAGGGAGAAAAACTTGAAGTGTGAGCTTGTTACTCACCTTCGAATTCCAGTTTTTTTGCGTGTTTTTTCTTTCTTATTTCTCTTTCTTCTTCTAAAAGCACGTTAGTTTTTTAACGTTGCATGGGGGGCACATGCACCCGAGCCCAATGGGCACCTTATGGAAATGCTTCAATGCATCTGCTTGTGTAACTTTTCATTTTTTAAATAAAAGGTTACCGATTTTTCCTTTGGAAAAAAAGTTATGAGATAACTAAAAAATCTAAAGTTCAAAATCTTTTGTTTATGTTCCAATTTAGAAAAAAAAAAAACCATAATAATAATAATAATAATAATAAATAAAAATGAAATGGTTTCCCAAAAAATCATTAACCAAAATAAATAAATTCTCCTAATTATATTGTTGTTTAATCTGAGTATATTTTCTCTTTTCTCGATAATAGAAAGAAACAGAGAGTCCGTGATTAGGATTACCATTACCATTGTTCTCGATAAAAGAAAGAAACAGAGAGTCCGTGATTAGGATTACCATTGCTGACTGTTTTGTTTGGATGAGCATGGCACTTAAATAAGCAAGAGGATCTTTTATGGTGTGGAGAATGTTATTATATAGATAATAGTGTTTAGGTTAGAATTAGGGTTTCTATAATTTTAATTAATATATTTATATATTATTATTAACATTTTTTCAAAATTAATTTTTAAAATTTTTAATTTAATTTTATAAAAAAATAGATCAGAATTAAAATTCATTTCTCCATTGAATGCAAGCCATTTCAATATAACAAAATGCAATATAATACAAAGATATAGGGGAGGGACGCCATTACCTGTGCGCCTTCCCCTCCAGCGCAGTGTTTTCCATATGGACACCTACCAACGGTGTACGACACATGTTGAGTGGACCTTTCCACATGTTGTGGTGGGTCGGAGCATTTAACTTACCGCCTAAATCGTTGTTTAGGGTTTCATTCTAGTTGTTTTCTCCGATTTGTTCTTTGCCTTATGTTGTTTTGTTCGGGTCCGGTGTGTGTGTGATGCGCTTCACCGATGATGGCTTGGGACAGCTCCAATACCTGTGCGCCTTGTCTATCATTCTTGACCTACTCACCCGGCGAGGTTGCTTGCTCTGTCTCGTTATCAGTTTAGGGTTTATGTTGTGGTTGTTTGAATGTGCCTGCCATTGCGACCTACTCACCTGGTAAGATTGCTTGCTCTGTCTCATTAGCAGTTTAGGGTTTATGTTATGGTTGTTTGATTGTGTCTGTCATTGCACCTTCTCACCCGGCAAGGTTGCTTGCTCTTTCTCATTAGCATTTTAGGGTTTATGCTGTGGTTTTTTTATTGCGACTTGCTCACCCAATGAGGTTGCTTGCTTTGTCTCGTTAGCAATTTATGGTTTATGTTGTGGTTGTTTGATTGCGCATTCCATTGTTGTTCAGGGTTTAGGGTTTTGTTTCATTCTCGCGGCATGTTGTTTGAGAAGGAGCCAATGCGAAATTCTAACTAGTTCGAGGTCCATGAAGGTAAATTTAGGCAAATTTCTAAATACATGGGTTTTTTTAAATTTCCTGTAATTTGTTTGTATGTTTTTTCCATCTACTAATTTTTTCTTGTTTTATAAGTTTTGGTTGTAGGTCTGGCAAGGTCTGGGGGATGTTTGGACATGGTGGTGGCTTCTGCGTCTATCATGTTTTATAAGTTTTGATTGCAGTTCTGGGAAGGTCTAGGGGACGTTTGGACACGGTGGTGGCTTCTGCGTCTATCATGTTTTATAAGTTTTGGTTGCAGGTCTGGAAAGGTCTGGGGGACGTTTGGACACGGTGGTGGCTTCTGTGTCTCTCCGATAGGATTCTAAATCCTACCAGCCACTGTGTTTATCAACACCTGAACCTGTTGTTGGGATTTTTGTTCTTTTGCTCTTATTGCACTGTTGTGTTTGTGAACACTTGAATTTGTTGGGAAATTAGCTCTTATCGCATGTTTTCTGCAATTTCTTATGGTTTTTGTCGATTATGCTTGCTCTGTTACCTTCCCCTTACCCTCCCCCTATTCATGGATGGGTGTTTTCTACTATGGAGATGGAATTACAGTGAGGGCATTGAATCTTTCCATCTACGGCTTGGAGGGTAAATTGGCGCCCCAGTTAGGAGAGTTGAGGTGTATTATGTCTCTTGACATGAGCTACAACTCGCTCTTAGGAAAAATCCCTCCAAATCTTTCTAACTGCAGCAGATTGCAGACTATGTTCTTGAACAACAGTCATTTCTTGTTTCTCGGGTTCGATTTGCATTGTGTTTTAATTCATTTGTCTATTGTTTGGAATAGAGTTGGTGATAATAAGAACCCTTTTGTAAAATTGAATCACTCTTGGTGAATTTACATGTGCATTTTATTTCTTTCTTTCTATTTATGGTAGAATGTGCTTAAATGGGTGGTCACCAACTTTGAGTTGGGGACTCTCTTTTGCTTTTTTCCCTTTATCTTCGTGGTGTGTTGATATCCTTTAAACTCAAGGTCCTCTGACAAAAGAAACATTGTAAACCCTTTCTTGTATTTTATCTTTTCAAATTCTTTGAGGGACATTTTTCCTTCACTGTCCTCCGAACCAGAGATAGGAGCCTTTGGTGTATGAGTAGGACTTGGCAATTTTATTGTTCTTTGAAAAATGTATACAGGAATATCTTGCAACTTTAGCATTGTGCAATTTTAGAAATGTTAAGATGACTTAATGCATCCGTGTATCTATTATAATCTTATTCTTGTACGTTGGTTGCTTGACCCTTTCATTGGAATTCAAAACTACTATCTCTGCACGCTATATGGACACTAGGATGAAGTTTTTCCCATGTTTACAGATTATTTTCTTGCTGAAATATAATGTTCAAAGTAAACAAACTCCCCTTATAAATGGAACAGGTGGAGTCTCTCTATTTACATCTTCCTCCCTTTTACAATACACAATTGGAGGTATCGAGATGGAAAGTAACTTTTGTGCTATGAATATCAAAAAAATTCTAGTCCATTTTATTTGAATTTGACTAATAACGTTAATCTCCATGAAAATATATAAGATGGAAAATTTGCATGTGCATTTTGTTTCTTTCTTTTTATTTATGGTAGAATGTGCTTAAATGGGTGGTCACCTGCTTTGAGTTAGGGGCTCTCTTTTGCTTTTTTCCCTCTATCTTCGTGGCATGTTGATATCCTTTAAACTCAAGGTCCTCTATCAAAATTATTATGTTAGAGCCACTAAGGAATTGTCTCAGGTTTACAAAATGATTAAATGATAAATGGGTGCATTGTGTTTTCCCATTCACTTACAGTTAAAAGATGTAATTTCACTTAATGTCTGGGTTGGAACGAATGTACAATTGAAATATGTTAGGGTTGGAACGAATGTACTTGTGTATTGTTGTTTCATTCCTTTGTGGCATCTATTTTGCAGAGAAATCTGGATTTTATGTCATTTTGGAAATGGTTTTGGTTCTGGTCAGATTTATTCTGTTGTCTTATTGAGTTGATATCAGATGGATCTAAGTTGTCCTTTTGTAAATTGCCACCTTGAGGAGCTTCTTTATTGCTCTTTCTCCATATTTCTTGATGTATTGAATGTTGGTTTATAAGGGAAATTCAATGCTCAGAGTGCATTGCCCATTTGTATTGTGTTTTATTTGGAAGCGAATTGATGTAAAAAGGTAAATTGATGCTCATAGAAATTTGGTCTACCAACCCATTTTGCATTGTATATTTATTTATAAGAGTCATTCAATGTCCATAGTTGGGATAATTGGAGATAAATTGGTTTGTAAGAGAAATTTTGCATTGTGTTTGGTTTCGAAGTAAATTGGGTTACAAGGGAAATTCAATGTCAAGAGTGCATTACCCATTTGTATTATGTTTTAATTGGAGGTACATTGATTTATAAAAGTATTTTGATGCTCATAGTGGGAAGTCCAGCCCATTTGCATTGTGTTTTAATTCATTTATCTATTGTTTGGAATAGAGTCTATGATAATATGCAGACATTTCACATTCACGGGTTTCACATTCAAACTTCTTAGACAAATACTTTAAATGCAGTGGCTGCATTAATATGTGAAATTCATTTTCCGATTCATTTATAGTTAAAAGATGTAATTGCACTTAATGTTTGGGTTGGAACGAATGTACCGTTAAAGATGTTTAGGTTGGAATGAATGTACTTGTGTATTGTTGTTTCTTTCCTTTGTGGCATCTCGTTTGTGGAGAAATCTAGATTTTATGTCATTTTGGAAATGGTTTTGGTTCTGGTCAGATTTAGTTTATTATCTTATTGAGTTGATACCAAATGGATATAAGTTGTCCTTTTGTTAATTTCCATCTTTAGGAGCTTCCTTATTTCTCTATCTCCATATTTGTTGATGTATTGAATGTTGGTTTATAAGGGAAATTCAATACCCAGAGTACATTGCCCATTTGTATTGTGTTTTAATTGGAAGTGCATTGATGTAAAAAGGTAAACTGATGCTCATAGAAATCTGGTCTACCAGCCCATTTTGCATTGTATATTCATTTTTAAGAGTCATTCAATGTCCATAGTTGGCAGAATTGGAGGTAAATTGATTTGTAAGAGAAACTTTGCATTGTGTTTGGATTCGAAGTAAGTTGGGTTAGAAGGGAAATTCAATGTTGAGAGTGCATTACCCATTTGTATAATGTTTTATTTGGAGATACATTGATTTATAAAGGTATTTTGATGCTCATAGTAGGCAGTCTAGCCCATTTGCATTGTGTTTTAATTCATTTATCTATTGTTTGGAATAGATTTTGTGATAATATGTAAAGATTTCACATTCATAGGTTTCACATTCGAACCTCTTAGATAGATACTTTAAATGCAGTGACTGCATTAATCTGTGAAATTCATTTTCTGATTCACTTATAGTTAAAAGATGTAATTGCACTTAATGTTTGGGTTGGAACGAATGTACAATTGAAATATTTTGGGTTGGAACTAATGTACTTGTGTATTGTTGTTTATTTCCTTTGTGGCATGTGGTTTGTGGAGAAATCTGGATTTTATGTCATTTTGGAAATGGTTTTGGTTCTAGTTAGATTTAGTCTGTTGTCTTATTGAGTTGATATCAGATGGATCTGAGTTGTCGTTTTGTAAATTTCCATCTTGAGGAGATTCTTTATTGCTTTGTATCCATATTTTTTGATGTATTGAATGTTGGTTTATAAGGGAAATTCAATGACGAGAGTGCATTGCCCATTTGTATTGTGTTTTAATTGGAAGTGCATTGATGTTAAAAGGTAAACTGATGCTCATAGAAATCTGGTCTACCAGCCCATTTTGCATTGCATATTAATTTATAAGAGTCATTCAATGTCCATAGTTGGCAGAATTGGAGGTAAATTGATTTGTAAGAGAAACTTTGCATTGTGTTTGGATTTGAAGTAAATTGGGTTACCAGGGAAATTCAATGTTGAGAGTGCATTACCCATTTGTATTATATTTTAATTCAAGGTACATTGATTTATAAAGGTATTTTGATGCTCATAGTGGGAAATCCAGCCCATTTGCATTGTGTTTTAATTCATTTATCTATTGTTTGGAATAGAGTTTGTCATAATATGCAGAGATTTCACATTTAGAGGTTTCACATTCAAACTTCTTAGACAGATATTTTAAATGTAGTCACTGCATTAATATGTGAAATTCATTTTCCGATTCACTTACAGTTAAAATATGTAATTGCACTTAATGTTTGGATTGGAACAAATGTACAGTTGAAAGATCTTTGGGTTGGAACGAATGTAATTGTGTATTCTTGTTTCATTCCTTTGTGGGATCTGGTTTGTGGAGAAATCTAGCTTTTATGTCATTTTGGAAATGGTTTTGGTTCTGGTCAGATTTAGTCTAGTGTCTTATTGAGTTGATATTAGATGGATCTAAGTTGTCCTTTTGTAAATTTCGATCTTGAGGAGCTTCTTTATTGCTCTGTATCCATATTTTTTTATGTATTGAATGTTGGTTTATAAGGGAAATTCAATGCCCAGAGTGCATTGCCCATTTGTATTGTGTTTTAATTAGAAGTGCATTGATGTAAAAAGGTAAACTGACGCTCATAGAAATTTGGTCTACCATCCCATTTTTCATTGTTTATTCATTTATAAGAGTCATTCAATGTCCATAGTTGGCATAATTGGAGGTAAATTGGTTTGTAAGAGAAACTTTGCATTGTGTTTGGATTCAAATTAAATTGGGTTACAATGGAAATTCAATGCCGAGAGTGCATTACCCATTTGTATTATGTTTTAATTGGAGATACATTGATTTATAAAGGTATTTTGATGTTCATTGTGGACAGTCTAGCCCATTTGCATTGTGTTTTGATTCATTTATCTATTGTTTGGAATAGAGTCTATGATAATATGCAAAGATTTCACATTCATAGGTTTCACATTCTAACTTCTTAAACAGATACTTTAAATGGAGTGACTGCATTAATCTATGAAATTCATTTTCTGATACACTTACAGTTAAAAGATGTAATTGCACTTAATGTTTAGGTTGAAACAAATGTACAGTTGAAATATGTTTGGGTTGGAATGAATGTACTTGTGTATTGTTGTTTCATTCCTTTGTGGCATCTAGTTTGTGGAGAAATCTGGATTTTATGTCATTTTGGAAATGCTTTTGGTTCTAGTCAGATTTAGTTTGTTGTCTTATTGAGTTGATATCAGATGGATCTAAGTTGTCCTTGTGTAATTGCCATCTTGAGGAGCTTCATTATTGCTTTGTCTCCATATTTGTTGATGTATTGAATGTTGGTTTATAAGGGAAATTCAATGCCCATAGTGCATTGGCCATTTGTATTGTGTTTTAATTGGAAGTGCATTGATTTAAAAAGATAAACTGATGCTCATAGAAATCTAGTCTACCAACCCACTTTGCATTGTATATTCATTTATAAGAGTCATTAAATGTACATAGTTGGTAGAATTGGAGTTAAATTGATTTGTAAGAGAAACTTTGCATTGTGTTTGGATTGAAAGTAAATTGGGTTACAAGGGAAATTCAATGTCGAGAGTGAATTACCTATTTGTATTATGTTTTAATTGGAAGTAAGTTATCCTTTTGTGACTTGCTATGTCTCCATATTTGTTGATGTATGGAATGTTAGCTTCTTTGACATATTTATTGATGTATGGAATGCTAGGTTCTTTGTGAATATGAAACCAATAGCTATGTACTTTTGTTTTCAATGTTTTATGAAATTTTTATATCAAAATAAGTGACTTGTTCAAGATTTCATTATTCACTCGTTTGTCATCATATTTACAACTCAGTTATAAATGTATTGTAAATCATTTGGTGTGTAGAGGCATAACAGAAAATCCCATTTTCATCCTTAAGTAAGATTTGTACATTATAATAGACTATAGATGTTCCTTCTAAAATGGATTTTGGTTACAATGGTGCAAACAATATGAAATAAAACAACCTAGGTTGTAAGCCAAAATCTTTTTGTGATAAGAAAAGGATACAATTCATCCAAAATCCACATCATAATGTGGTTACAGCCAAAAACATATGACACCCCTATTCTTCATGGCCTTGAGAATCTTGAGTGTCAAAACTCCCCGAGTTACCTTCTTGAGCCAGGTAGGTTGGCCTACCTAAAAAGGGTTGATTAGGAAATGGTTGATTGTTGCCATGTGGTTAAGTCCAATTTTCACCTTCCAACCATGGAGGAATTGAGTACCCATACCTCACATTTGCACTACTAACCCCTGCATTAAGTGGAGGTGTGTAATGAGCATACATAGAATTGACACCTCCTCTAGTAGGAATAAGGCAAGTGGGTAAACCCTTAGTTTGATAGTGAGGCAATTGAATGTTTATGAGGTCTTGAAAGAACGGTGTATTATCTGCAATATTGTCCAGTGAGTTTGAAATAATACTGGTTTCATCAGCTATGCTTACATCATTGTCAACCATATTGATCATCCCTTGTTCCTTTTCAAGCATTTGTTGTGTCTTTCTTGATTCATTTTCCTGTCCTTCCATTTGTTTTTGTTGGTCCTTAACTTACCTTGCTTTATCTATTTCAAGCCTTTCATCTTCTCGATGTTGTGTTGCAACAATCCTTGCTTCCTTCTTCTCCTTGACTAGATCCTTCGTTTTTTGTTTTAATTCCTATATTTCAAATTTCCTTTTCTTAGACTCAACTAATAGGTTTATATAGTCTTCTGAGGTGAGTAAATGTGAACTTCGGTCCAAACGAATACTACCCAGTGTACCTTGATTCTTTTTCATTGATAATCTCTCTACTAGTAGATTTAGGAACCAACCAAGTATCTTCTCCACCCCTCCCACCGACATGTCATTGCTTGGTACTTCCCTTTCAATATTTGAGACAACTGATTGATCTATATCATTATCTTCATTTGACGCCTCATTATGTGCTTCAACTTCTTCCATTGATCTGTTTTCCACAAAAAATGAACAATTTCACGGTCCAATTCTGTTGGTTGTGAGGGCATGTTCATGCTTTTTTCATTGGTTGTTGAGATACTATGTTCATTCATATTAATCATGGCTTGTTCAATGTCAATTGGTCATTGTCAACTGCATGTTCAACAATTTCATTAACAATATCAACAACAGGAGTTTCATGTTCTTGAGTTGGTAGAACGATATCCATGTTACTGTGAATTTGTTCATGATTATATTGTGTTTCACATACATTTTCATCATATTCATCATATAATTGTCCTTGAGAGAGGGAAATCATATTACCAACTACAACCACATCATCTTGTTCATCTACTTCTTGCACTTCAACACCTGTTTGGACATGCCCTTCTTCCTAACCATCCACATGAAACACCTGCTACAACCAGTATCATGCATAAGAGCATCATAATTTAGTGGCTAGATACCTATCCTCCTAAAGCCAACCTTGATATTTGATGGTGTCAAAGCCCTTTTAAAAGCTTTACTTGCAAGATTTTCTAGCTCGAACCTTTTCACCTCAACCCCTAGATTCTTTGCCATCCATGAAGCATGCTCTGACCTGAAATAGTTCTTGAAAGGACCAAACACACTAACATCAAGGGGTTGCAATCTATGAGTGGTATGAGTGGGTAATGTCAATAGGTCGATGCCTAACTTTTTTGCTTCCTCAATTGTTTGTACAGCCATGTGGCTCCCATGTCCATATAATATCAATAGGTGTCTATTATTAGGTGATAGGCCACCTGGTACCGATGCAAAAAAGTGAAAAATCCAACTTAAAAATAGTTCTTTAGTCATCCATGCATGGGGATGTGCAGCCATGCATGCACCTGGTTCACAGTTCTATATATAGTTTTTCAGTTGATTTTTACCTTTGAATAGGTAAAATCCTGGGATTGAAGTACCAATTGCATTAACATAACATAAAATAGTTATCCAATCCCTGTTCTTAGGCAAAATATTTGGCACATTTCGTCTCCATCTCTTGGAAATTACCTGTATGCCACAATTCCTCCATTCCTGTAAAATTGTTTCATCACATTTCCATATATGGTCTGATCCATAATATTGTTTATCATAAGCACTAGAAATAGTTTCATAGAACTTATTCACAACTGCGGGGCGCAAATTTAATGCTTTGTCTCTATCAAGGCCCTCAGTTGTATGCAATACAAGGTCTGGATGCCTTTTTTTAAACACAAACAACCATGATTTACCAAGAAACCCATCTTTGAATGGGTTTGGCCTCCCTTGATAGATTTGAGCAACTGTGGATTTGAGTTGTATCAACTCTAGCCCATGTCCCAATTGGACCATTTCTTTACACCACTCAGCCACCTCGGCCTCCTCCTTGATAGTCATAACTGTAAGAGGCCCTCTACGTTTTGTATGAGTCAGTCCATTTATCCAATAATTTGTTGATGAGGGAGGAATACCATGTCTTTTTGCATATGCACGAACTGAGTATCCATTAAACTATATGTCATCAATTGCAACTAACATTTCTTCTTTTTTCCATCCTCTTATAGCACTGATCTTTTTATTTGAACTTGACCCTTGGACTATTGTTGACAGTGTCTCTGTGGGTGATGGTGTGACAACATCAGCTTCAATCACATGGTCATCCTCAACAATGGTACTTGGGGCATTGTTGACATTGACATCACAAGTTCTATCCTCATCTGATGATGGGCATCGCAGCTGGGCACCCCTTGTCACTCTCCTGCCACTTCTCCTTGTATGAGAAACATAGCTAACTTTTGTCATAGATGCAACAACCTACAGAATTATTGCATGCATTTAGTTAAGAATATTTGAAAATTATGCGTTCATACAAGGAAAAAATACTTCTGCTTTATTACAAGAAATTATCAACATGTATGTTAGTATCCTTGAAAAATCAAATATACAGAATCATTTTGTTGTATGTCTTCAAAATTATTATTGATTTTTGTTTTGATAACTTTTTTTTACACTTGAAATACCATGACTGTATTTGTACTTGGAAAACTATTGTCGATTTCCACCTTCTTCTGGTACTATGAGAAGATCTGGTAGTCACTGTTGTTTGAATTAATTTGTTTAGACTCCTGTTTGTTATCGCAATTAAATTCATTCATGGAACACATTGTCTCACCAAGTGGACCTACATTGTCAATCATGTAGTTCAAGCAGTGTTTGCCTTATGTTTCTTTCAAGTTGAAAAGAACTTTTGAGTAATAAGAAACTTCCATTGTAGTAGAATTTTCTCCTGCAAGATTTGATCCAGGATTGCTAGTGTCAATATTGTAGGCTTGCCTTGGTGTTTTCATATATTCTAGCCTCCGCCAACAGCAATGATCTGAGTTACAATAACCAACCTGAGAACATATTGAAGGGATTGGTTGTTTACCTACAAAGTAATGAACTCTAAGATGAGGTCAACATTTGGTATTCTAAAGGATGCACTAATGGGAGTGGGCTCATGTGTTTGGTAGGATGTATTTGAGAGTTATACTGTTAGAGGATCATGTAGTTCAAGTAGTGTTTGCATTATGTAGCTTTCAAGTTTAAAATAACTTTTGAGTAATAAGAAACTTCTACTATGTTAGTATCCTTGAAAAATCAAATATACAGAATCATTTTGTTGTATGTCTTCAAAATTATCAGTGATTGTTGTTTTCATAACTTGTTTTTACATTTAAAATACCATGACTGTATTTGTACTTGGAAAACTATTGTCGGTTTCCACCTTCTTTTGGTACTATGAGAAGATCTGGTAGTTACTGTTGTTTGAATTATTTTTTCTAGACTCTTGTTTGTTATCACAATTGAATTCATTCATGACCCACACTGTCTCACCAAGTGGACCTGCATTGTCAATCATGTAGTTCAAGTGTTTGTCTTATGTTGATTTCAAGTTGAAAATAACTTTTGAGTATAAGAAACTTCCATTGTAGTAGAAGTTTCTCCTACAAGATTTGATCCAAGATTGCCAGTGTCAATATTGTAGGCTTGTCTTGGTGTTTTCATATATTCTAGCCTATGCCAACAGTAATGGTCTGAGTTACCATAACCAACCTGAGAACATATTGAATGGATTGGTTGTTTGCCTACAAAGTAATGAACTCTAAGATGAGGTCAACATTTGGTATTCTCAAGGATAAGTTGATGGGAGTGGGCTCATGTGTTTGGTAGGATGTATTTGAGAATTATACTATTGGAGGATCATGTAGTTCAAGTAGTGTTTTCCTTATGTTGCTTTCAAGTTGAAATGAACTTGTGAGTAATAAGAAACTTCTACTATGTTAGTATCCTTGAAAAATCAAATATATAGAATCATTTTGTTGTATGTCTTTAAAATTATCAATGATTGTTGTTTTGATAACTTGTTTTTACACTTAAAATACCATGATTGTATTTGTACTTGGAAAACTATTGTCAATTTCCACCTTCTTCTTGTACTATGAGAAGATCTGGTAGATATTGTTGTTTGAATTAATTTGTTTAGAATCCTATTTGTTATCACAATTGAATTGATTCATGGCCCACGTTGTCTCACCGAGTGGACTTGCATTGTCAATCATGTAGTTCAAGTAGTGTTTTCCTTATGTTGCTTTCAAGTTGAAAATAACTTTTGAGTAATAAGAAACTTCCATTGTAGTCGAAGTTTCTCCTGCAAGATTCGATCCAGTATTGCTAGTGTCAATATTGTGGGCTTGTCTTGGCGTTTTCATATATTCTAGCCTCTGCCAACAACAATAGTCTAAGTTACCATAACCAACCTGAGAACATATTTTAGGGATTGGTTGTTTGCCTACAATGTAATGAACTCTTAGATGAGGTCAACATTTGGTATTCTCAAGGATGCACTGATCAGAGTGGGCTCATGTGTTTGGTAGGATGTATTTGAGAGTTATACTATTGGAGGATCATGTAGTTCATGTAGTGTTTGCCTTATGTTGCTTTCAAGTTGAAAAGAACTTTTGAGTAATAAGAAACTTCCATTCTAGTAGAAGTTTCTCCTGCAAGATTTGATCCAGGATTCCTACTCTCAATATTATAGGCTTGTCTTGGTGTTTTCATATATTCTAGCCTCTGCCAACATCAATGGTCTGAGTTACCATAACCATCCTAAGAACATATTGAAGGGAATGATCTTTGCCTACACATTAATGAACTCTAAGATGAGGTCAACATTTGGTATTCTCAAGGATGCACTGATGGGAGTGGGCTCACATGTTTGGTAGGATGTATTTGAGAGTTATATTGTTGTAGGATTGTGTGATGATTTTGGGCTTGGATTTTATGAGGACAACACAAACATTTCCTTTGTTGGAGAAGGATAAACTTATTATCATTAGAGACCATTGTTGGGCATGGAATCCCCCCGAGGCATGTTTTGGGGCTCAAAGCCCACACTTTGACCAAATAATGTTGTAAATTCCTATGAATTGCGGGCGCGGAAGTATGTTAGAGTCATAGGGTTGTCTGCACTAGTTTTGGATGTAATGTCGACCTACCCATGGTCCGCAAATCATGGGATTGTATAAATAGAGTGAGGCTCTAAATGTAAAAAAGAATGAATGGAGAATAGAATGGGATAGAAGAATAGCAAAGCAAAATAAGAGTCTGAGTAGAAAAGTGTGTCTTGGGTCGTAAAGTAGGAGAAGGCTTTGCAGCTGAGTGCGAAGTGGCCTAGTAGTCCGCAGCTGAGTGCGTAGGGCAAAGTCGAGTCTGTAACCGAAGAAGATAATAATAAAGAGAAGTTTATCCAAATTATGTGTATCTGTTCTTGAGTTATTGCATGTTTGATCTAAATTACGAATATACTGTTTATTTACTGCACACACTTGTCTGAATGATTTATATTGTTACAGTATAACTTAAAACTCGCGATTGGGATAAAATAATCAACTAATAGTGGGACACTCGTAAGACTTGGGTAATAACAGCATTCGGCCCCTGAATAGGACTGCGCGAAGGCAACCTCTCAGGCTGCGAGGCATGGGTAAGTGCACGTAGTGACGTGCGCACAGGGTCGAACCGCGGACCACTTGAACTCATCAGACATCTCCAAGGTGCCGAAACCTGGTTCTAGCACCCTCCCATACTACTTCGAGTGAGACCTCAGTCTGCAATCCACGAATTGTTGTTGAAAGGGCCAGTAGTACCAGGATTTGTTTGGTTAAATCACCTTTGAACCTGGGTCAGGCCCCAACAAGCCAACAAATGGTTCCATTGTCGAGACTGGGATCTGTATAAGGGATGTATGATGTCGTGTCACTAGAATCTGACAAAGAAAGAAATTGAAGGGTGGTTGGATAGAAAGGTTCACGAGTTCGCGGCGCAGGAAAATAGGAATATGTGAGTATCGAAGGAACAGTGATTAGAGCGCTATTTATATACGGAAATCCACAAAATTTTCTTTGCATACTTCCCCTCTAAGTTGTATGAGTGGATTGCGAAGCTATCAGATTGTCAGGGAAGGTGTAGGCTCGACAAACCTATTGTGTGGACTCCAGAGTTGGTGTGCAGACTAGAAGCATCGGAAGATAAGATTGGAGCGCTGTGGACCATTGGCTTGATCGAATTGTAGGAGGGTTTATCACCAAATTCGTGGTAGACACATCAGTCAGCTACAGTGAGGCCGATGACACTCCCTCAAAGGACTGCGATGTAAGTAAATTAAATATTTGAACACTTGGATTAAAATGTTACTGTGTTAAAAGCGGGTTATACGAACAAATTGATTGTTGGGGCTACGCAAAGTGGGAGCATCTACAGAAATGGAAATAATGAAGAATTAGAGACTAGTCCCTTGATTTCACCTTGGTGAGAAAGCAAGGAAGAACTCATGAAAGTTTCACTAAGAAGTGCGATCAATTTGATAAGGCAGCAAATTCTGTGCATACCACCCCCAACTACACCATCACCAGCTTCACCATCTTCACCCACACCACCTCCGCCACCACCACAGTTCAATATGGCGAGCGCGATAAAATTGTCGGTGTTCAAAGGAGTAGGGAACAAAGATCCGTACCAATTTTGGTTTGTGGTAAAGGCTGTATGGGAAGCACAAGGAGTCACGGATGACAACATAAAGAAGGCAATGCTTGTAAGCATGCTGCAAGATCACGCACTAACATGGTACATTAAGCATTCTAATGACCATCTAAATGTGGGGATCACAAATATCTAGGCTACACTGAACAGGGAATTTAGCAAGCCAAAATCAGAGACACAGTAGATTATCGGGTTTAAGGAAATCATGATGCTTCCAGGCGAGACCCCCTAGGAGCTAGATCAGAGACTGAAGAGCATGATTCGTGAAGCCAACATGACCTTGATAAATGGATAGCACTGCACATGGTTTGTAGCGTCACTAACGCCGCATCTAAGGAACGTGTTTTCACAGCAGAAGCTATCCACTCAGGCCGAAGCCTTGGAGATTGCAATGAGGTTGCACGAGACCCTAATACAAGATCCTAGCCTAGGAGTGCAACAGATCCATGCGCAGTTGAAAAATTTGTGTCTCGAGATGCAGAGTTTGGAACAAGATAGGACAACTCGGCCAGAGGCGAGCGAGGAGTTATGGTGCATAAAATGTAAGGTCCAAGGGCATGACAAAGACCATTGTCCAGTCTTCGCGAACTACCTAGCAGGAGGAGGGCCAATGC
The DNA here is from genome assembly GCA_000404065.3 of Pinus taeda. Lineage (NCBI taxonomy): Eukaryota > Viridiplantae > Streptophyta > Pinopsida > Pinales > Pinaceae > Pinus > Pinus taeda. Next base: position 34,938 of record APFE030855033.1, on the reverse strand, counting down.
CATTGAGGCCAGAGGCACAAGCAGGACCAAGCGTGGCGCCTGCATTATGGTGCACGATTTGTCAGATAGGAGGGAAGCATGCTACAAATAATTGCCACCTATTACAGAAGTATACGCAGACATCCCAACAATTGTTCTATAATTTCTGCAGGTTGGTAGGCCATGATGAGCACACCTGTAGAAGTTATGAACTAATGATGGATTAGACTCCTACCTACAGAGTTCAGACCAAAACACAAGCCCTCGATCAAAATGCAGGGATGGTGCGCACTGGATTTCAAGGGTGTGGATGAGTTTGAGGTGGAATGGGACCAGGAAGGGGTCGCGGATAGCTGATTTGTTACAATTGCAGAGGGCCAAGGCATTATGCCCACGATTGTACAAATATGACGAGAGCATCATGTTTATATTGTACCCAGTTTGACCATGAGACAGAAGATTGCCCCACACTGATAGCAAGGTTGCACGATAAAGGAATACTCCAGCCTCCCCTAACTAAGAACCTGCAAATGATGAGGTCTGAGCCACGTGAGGAGGACCCAAATGTAAACATCGTGCTCCAAAGTGGTATCACGATATGAGATGACAAGGGTAAGCAGTCAGAAGAAAGTGTCTGGGCTCGCAAGGCTCCAACAAAGGAACCAGAGTTTGATTTGGAGCGTGTGAAGGAGACATTCGTGGAGCTAAGATCTTCACAGAGGCCTCCACTTCAAGTAGTAAGGACAAACTAGAACCAGAGATGGACCCATCAATGTTTAATACCTTTCTGGAGACATGTATGAAACTGTTGTGCAACAGCAAGGTTGTGAAGGGACTACAAGAACTCATCACTAGATGCATTGGATCAGGGGAACCGCATGTGGTCTGGAAGCTCGGAAAGCACATGACGCAAACAGGAAGGGAGATGAGATTGACTGCGCAAATCGGGGAATATGAAATGGATCAAGTGATTCTGGATTTAGGATCGGACGCGAACGTATTGGCAACGCAGACATGGGAACACATGTGCAGGCCTGCGTTGCAATGGTCTCATATTCAATTGAGAATGGCGAACCAGCAAAAGATCCTACCGATGGGGAGATTGTAGGGAATAACGATAGACATCGAAGGTGCGAGTGCGCTTGTCGATTTCGAAGTGATAGAGATTGTTGATGATAGCAATCCCTATCCCATGCTACTGGGAATAGATTGGGCCACTAATATGAATGGAGTGATAAATCTAAAGAACCACGAGACGATTTTTGAGAAAAAGTCACTGCGCATAGTGGTACCTTTATACCCTGCAGAAGGATCATGCTACATAGAGCTAGTGCGCGATGATGAGAGCAACAATGATCTAGACTGTATCTACAAGATAACTGCTCGAGAATAGGATTGGGTGAATCCTATAGCAGATGGCAGGATTTTGTGGGAGCGCGAAAGCTCCTACACATCATATTCAAATGAGGAAATAGAACGATGCCAGAATTGGTTCCATTAGGTAATCACACTCAATTACAACATGATGATAAAGTCACTACGTTGTGTAGCAACAGAAGCAAGAGATCTGCCTATATGTGATGGACTGACCGCGGTAGATGATTTCCTGAACAAATTTGAAAGATGATTTCCTGAAAAAATTTGAAATAGAAGTACCGAAACAATAGTGTTTCGATGCTATAAGATAGGCACTGCGTGCTACACCCGCAAGGTGGTGAGGTACGCACCCGCAAAATTTTGAGGACTAGCAGGAATGTGGAAGGATGATGCGCCTACAATTTGGGAAACCACAGATGCGGCTAACAAGAAATTATGACAGACAGGATGATCCACATGCACAACTCGCGAAATGGACCAAGGTCTACGAGGAAGAGCCACAACTTGAATGGGTTCATTTGTTTTGTCATACCCTGGATGTCATACCCATAAATTGGTATACTAAGACAGAGCTTTGCCATGGCACAAGCGAATGGGATATCTTGCACGAAGGATTCCTATTAACCTTCACATTTGAAGGTTGTTAGTGGGATACTGTTGATGATGTGCTACAAGCAGTAAAAGCATCTATCTTCAAAATATCCTAGGAAGCAATGGAAGTGCTTCAGCCGGAATGGGCAACCTGGCTAAGCTGCGTGCTGGAGTCTTACAATGTGAATATTGATGAAGATGATGAAGATCCACAGAATATTAACATTCCAGAAACTGAAGGTTGTCACGAGGTTCAAGGACCATTAATTGAGGATCCTAACATCACTGCACTGCTAAAAATGAAGCAGGTAAACATTGGGACAGAGGCAGAACCAAAGTATGCAACGCTCGGTGACTATTGGGATGATGCCACGGTGGATAAAGTCGCTGAGTTACTCCGTGAGTACCAAGATTTATTCCCGACCAAGATCACGGACCTAAAGGGGATCGTTGGCAATTTAGGGATGATGAAGATCACCCTAAAACCCGACACGAAGCCGGTTAAGCAGAGGCCTTACCACTTGAATCCAAAATACAAGGAAAAGGTCCATGTCGAACTAGACAAAATGCTCGCGACCAGAATTATTGAACCAGTGGAAGAATATAACTGGGTAAGCCCTATGGTCGTACAGGAAAAGAAACATAAGGGTGAGATAAGAATATACATGGGCCTTAGGAAATTGAATGATGCCTATGTACACGACCCCTTCCCGACCCCGTTCACAGATGAAGTATTGGAAAATGTTGGTAGACAAGAAGCATACTCTTTCATGGATGGGTTCTCAGGGTGCTACTAGATCAAAATCGTGCCGGAAGATAGGAACAAGACAACCTTCGCAACTGAATGGGGCTGCTTTCAATACACCGTAATGTCATTTGGATTAAAGAACGCACCAGCCATCTTTTCGTGCATAGTTGTTTCTGCCTTCAAAGAATACATCCACAAGTTCCTGGAGGTCTATCTGGATGATTGGAATGTCTTTGGATTGGTTAAGCACCACGTAGCAAGCTTACGCTTGATGTTGGATACTTTCAGATGACACTAGATTGTGCTAAACCTTAAGAAGTGCACATTCCTCGTTCCCTTTGGGAACCTGTTGGGACATATGGTCTGCAAACAGGGACTGATGGTGGACCCTGTGAAGATTGCAGTAATTCTAAATTTGGAAGCACCACGAAGTGTTAAACAGCTGCGCGCTACCTTGTGACACACAAGGTACTACAGGAAGTTTATCAAAAGCTATGCCCAAATCACCACGCCGATGGAGAAATTGTTGAAAAAGGATGTCACATTTTGCTAGAATGATGATTGCATGAAAAGCTTGGATGTCCTAAAGGGGAAATTGGCCTCCGCTCCAATCCTAGTCTTCCCAAAATGGGATGTGGAGTTTCATGTCCATGCTGATGCATCGTGTATCACATTGGGAGCAGTGCTCACACAAGAGGGCGTAGAGGGTTTGGGTCATCTTATCGTGTTTGCAAGTCGTAGATTGTCCAAATCTGAGAAGAACTATTCCACAACTGAGCGTGAAGGGTTGGTGATGGTGTACGCGCTCCAAAAATACCGGCACTATTTGCTAGGAGGACATTTCAAAATGTATACAGACCATTCCGCGCTAAATTACTTGGTCAATAAGCCTGTGTTGGGGGGGCACAAATGTCGATGGCTCTTATTGTTCCAAGAATATGACTTTGAGGTCGTGGTAAAACTTGGATGCCTGAAAACAGGACCGGATCACTTGTCGCGTATTGAAATAGGTGAGGAACCTACAAGTTTGGAGGAAGGATTACCTGATGCACAACTCTTTGTTGTAAGTGTCACAGACGGGCACTTGGAAGAAATAATCCACTTTTTGACAAACGGACCACGCCGAAGGAGTACTCCGTCCAATAGAAGAAGGAATTAGTGGTGTGCACGGCGGACTTTTCTGTCATCGCGGAGCACCTCTATAAAATGGGAAATTATGAGATATTGCGAAGATACGTACTTGAATTTGAACGAAGTCAGATCCTCGTGGTAACACATGGGAGCATTGTAGGAGGACATTATGCAGGACGAGTGACCACACAAAATATTCTCTGCGTAGGGTTGTGGTGGCCAACCCTTCACCACGATTTGAAAGCGCACTGTAAGGCTTGTGATATATGTCAAAGAACTGGAAAACCATCAGGGAGGGACGAGATGTCATTGAACCCACAAATGACACTGCAGTCGTTCAAGAAATGGGCGATTGACTTTGTGGGACCCATCAAACCTTAGGGAAAGACGGGTGTGCACTACATCATCACCGCGATGGAGTACTTGATGTGATGGCCGGAAGCGCAGCCGGTCAAAGACTGCACAACCGCTACGGCTGTGAAGTTTTTGTTTGAAAACGTGTTGACCCAATTTGGATGTCTGAAGATCTTAATGAGTGATTGGGGTACACATTTCCTAAATGAAACCATCAGCGCACTCACAGAAGAGTTCCAGATGTATCATCAGAAGAGCACATTGTATCACCCACAAGCCAATGGGACAATAGAAGCGTTCAACAAAATACTGGAGACAATGTTAGCCAAAGTGTGCTACACGTAGCGAAACGATTGGAACCTGTGCGTACCTGCAGTACTCTAGGCTTATCGGACAACGTGCAAGAAACTGACGGGACAAGCACCTTTCCGATTAGTTTACGGCGTGGAAGCTGTCATGCCAATGGAATATATTGTACCTAGTCTACAAATAGCCACGCTCACAAGTATGACGGACCGTGAAGCTCTAGAAGAAAGGCTCGTGCAATTAGAAGAACTTGAGGAGGAACAATTCTTGGCTAGTTTTCATTAGCAGGTACAAAAGTAGTGTGAAAAGTCCTAGCACGATCGCCATATTAAGTTGTGCACCTTCAAGATAAATTATTTAGTGTTGCTATATGATAACAAGTTTGAAAAATTCCTGGGGAATTTCAAAATGCATTGGCTAGGACGATACATGATTAAGGAGGTCACAAAAGGAGGCGCAGTATAGTTGGTCAAACTAAATGGAGAACCTTTCCCAGGCAAGGTGAATGGAAATCGTTTGAAGCCTTACATGGCTAGACCAGCTATTTGACTAGCCAGCAGAAGCACAGTCTTCGCGCTTTGAGGAGCCGGACCAAGGCGCGAGACTATAAACACATGCCACAGACACCGGTACAGATGTATGGAAATAGTTCAGACACAGAGGAGCGGATGTAATAGATTCAGCAAGCAACGGCTCAGTACGTTGCCGACATCAGCACAATTGGAGGACAGTTGGAGGACCTCTGTGCCAAGATTGTCGCACCAACAGAGTGACTCGAGGGAGAATCACAATGTTTTTGTTGGGGGCCTGTTGGGCATGGAATCCCCCCGAGGCATGTTTTGGGGCTCAAAGCCCATGATTTGACCGAATAATGTTGTAAAGTCCCGCAAATTGTGGGTGCGTAAGTAAGTTAGAGTCATAGGGTTGTCAACCCTAGTTTTGGATGTAATGTCGACCTACCCATGGTCTGCGAACCATGGGATTGTATAAATAGAGCGAGGCTCTAAATGTAAAAAAGAACGAATGGAGAATAGAATGGATAGAAGAATAGCAAAGCAAAGTAAGAGTTTGAGTAGAAAAGTGTGTCTTGGGTCATAAAGTAGGAGAAGGCTCTGCAGCTGAGTGCACAGAGGCCTAGTAGTCTGCAGCTGAGTGCGTAAACCCTTGCAGCTGAGTGCGCAGGGTAGAGTCGAGTCGGTAACCGAAGAAGAGAATAATAAAGAGAAGTTTTATTCAAATTCTGTGTATATGTTCTTGAGTTATTGCATGTTTGATCTAAATTACGAATATATTGCTTATTTATTGTGCACACTTGTATGAATGATTTATATTGTTACAGTATAACTTAAAACTTGCAATTGGGCTAAAATAATCAACTAATAGTGGGACACTCATAAGACTTGGGTAATAACAACATTCGGCTCCTGAGTAGGACTACGTGAAGGTAGCCTCTCAGGCTGCGAGGCACGGGTAAGTGTGTGTAGTGACGTGCGCATAGGATCAAACCGCGGACCAATTGAACTCATCAGACATCTCTAGGGTGCGGAAACATGGTTCTAGCACCCTCCCATACTACTTTGGGTGAGACCTCAGTTCGTGCTCCACAGACTATTGCCGAAAGGGCCAGTAGTACCGTGATTTGTTTGTCTAAATCACCTCTGAACCTGGGTTAGGTCCCAACAAGCCAACAACCATGGAGCTCGTATAGTTCCAATGGTGAAGAAGAGTAGTGTGGGATATCATTCAATGGTATTCATAGTTGTGTTGTATGAGATAGATCCTTAGTTACATAAGTTTGAGAAGGGGTCAACCCTATATCATGATAAAAAAGAAAGGGAGCAGGTGGACATGCCTACATGAGCATCTTAAATTGACAGTATGAGTCAATTTGTAGGTTGGTAGGTGAAGTTGGATCTTAAATTCAGACCACAGAGATAATGCCTTCTAGGTCTATTCTTCGATCTTCAAGAAGACTCTTTGCAGGTTCACAAAATACACAGATATTGAAGATGATCTTCACTTCTTTGTCACTATTAAGACTCAGATTTCATACCTTGAAGATAACTCCCTTTATAAGGACTATGTCTATAAACTATGATTCGATCAAGTATAGAGTGTTAAACTCAGCCAGAAGAATCAGTCCTGCTATTACTAACTCCATGATTAGGATTTCGGCTTTCATGTCCGGCATTTGATTTAATTTCTCAAGGAGCTTAGTCTTGGGAATGCTTATGATTTTTGAATAAATGAAGCCTTGAATGGAAAGATACTTCAACCAAGTGTCTTCACCAACAGTGTGATGTCAGAGTGAGAGGTCCGAGTGCTTCTTCTAATGAGGATCATTTTAGTGCATAAGTGGTTGATAAAGATCCTATGGGTATTGTGGGTGATTGCAAATATGTTATGGGGATATATGATTTTCAATTGATGAGAAATGGCTTGCAAAGATGAGTTGTTCGAAGACATAGATTGAAGGAGTGCGGAGATACATGAGGAAAAGAAATTCGTTAGATACCTTAGTTTCTTAGAGTCAAGGGAGTGACTTTCGAGTATTCCTATCTATATAAAATCTTTAGTGTGAGGGATGATTAACTGCCTTAGAGTAGAAGTTTCTCCTGCAATATTTGATCCAAGATTGCTAGTGTCAGTATTATAGGCTTGTCTTGGTGTTTTCATCTATTCTAGCCTCTGCCAACAATAATGGTCTGAGTTACCATAACCAACCTGAGAACATATTGAAGGGAATGATGTGAACATTAATTGACCAAGTTCAATCTAATTGTAATACTTCAAAATTTTATGAGGAAGACATAACATTTCATTCAAATATTCAGCACAAGATTAATATCTCATAGCTTATGTTCTTTCTCATCTGTAGCTATCCATACTAGAAAATACTCTTCATTATGGTTGTGTCATATTTTCCAATCGACTTTAAAATAATTCAGAATATAGAAAAATAGAAAAAAATATACATTTTCATGAAAATGAAACTGTAAGAACTGAAATAAAAAACTGTGAGAAATGAAAATAGAACTGTAAGAAAAATGTCTTGTAATTGAAATAACTAACCTGGATATACTGTCAAATGTTTTGTGATGGTTTGTCTTCAAGGCTAGTAGATAGTTTCAATTAATAACATCCAACTTTAGCAGTGGTTTAACTACTTTTTTTAGTTTTTTGCACTTGAACTTTAATTGTTGGTAAGGATGGACATGGATTGCAATGGCTTCATTTTGAATGTGTGATTTGGATTCAATTGGATGTGATCCAATGGTTGGGAATTTGTTATTTGTCGATCCATGTGCTTTGACCTGTTTTAATGAGAAATAGAATGGGTTGGGTGTTATTTATTGAAGTTATTGGGTTGGGTGTCATTTATTGAACATGTGCTTTCATATGTTTTAATGAGAAATAGAATGGGTTGGGTGTCATTTATTGAAGTTATTGGGTTGGGTGTCATTTATTGAACATAGTGGGTTTAAATGTTGAACAAAATAGCAGTTATGGCTAACATACATTCACTTTTATTATGTGCAGGTATGGATATTTATTTAGTCTACATAGCTCCAGTTCTGATGAGTGGGAGTTCAAGTGATTGCTACTTTGTACTTCAAGAATAGACCATTTTGGAAGGATTTATGGTTTTTATCTGTTTTCTAGTTGGGTCAATATGATTTGTACTCTTAAGTATTAAGATACTATTTATGGACAGTTGTGGGCCCAGTCAATGTACTCGGAAATTTTGGACATAAATTAAACATATTTTCACTTAATGTTATTTATTTTTGTTTAAATATTGGTTTCATATCTCTCAATTTTTGGTAGTTTGTGGGACCAATACTATATCAATTATTGGTCCCTGCACAACATTAGACACCTCTCCCCTAGATATTAATGAATGTAGGAATGCAATTTATGGGGGTGCAAGTGAGCTTAATATTGGTAAGTACATACGTCTTTCCAACACTATGGAGAACAATGACAGACTTGTGTAAACATTTCTGATGACTCTGTTGTATTAAACATTGTGTGTTTGGCTTTTCATAGCTAGTGAATATGGTCTTTCGCAAATTTCCATGTACATAATATATTTTAAACTCACATCTTCTTCCCACTTTCATGAATTCCACAAACATAATGCTATGACAAAAAGATAAATCGCTCAGTGGATTTGATTCAAAATATTCTATTCCATTGATTTGGGCATTTTTTGTTATTGTAATCTAACTAATGCTCCGAAAAAAGATAAACCACTCAATGAATTTGATTCGAAAGATTTCATTCCATTGATTTGGTGTTTTTGTTAGTTTAATTTCTCATGGTTTATTAATTTTTTTGGGTTAATTTTAATCTGACAATGTTTTTTGAAATGGAAAATTTTCAGTGATCTAATTTCTTAAATTTGATTATTCTGAAATTTTTCAGGGTTGTACTTTTTTACATATTTAAAAAATATTTTAAAATATAATTTAATTAAAAAATCAATTCTTTATATTTATATATATATATAATATATATATATATATATATATATATTAGAAAATTTATAGCAAATTGAAAATATTTTAACCAATAAAAATAATTAGGGTTGACTATTTTTTATTTAAGTCATAGGTGTGTCTATGTTGGACTAAGTCTTTTCAATTTTAATTTTAATTTAATTATCAATAATTATTAGTTGGGTGGTGGGGATTTAACCTACATGGAATATTCTAGAATATTTATAGTAGTATTGACAAATAAAATGTTGAGATTTATCTCCGAGTTGTTATGCCTTATTTTTCCTTTTAATTAAATTGTTTAATTGAAAACAAAATCTAACAAGTGTCATGTGAATTGAGTTATGTTTATTTGGGCATGTCGTATTGATAATCCATGGTATTGCCCACTGGTATTGTAACAAAGCTTCTTTATAGATTAAGAATCTCCACTAAAGTGGGGATAAGTGTTTTGATGCTTATTATCCATTGATGTCCATCAGTTTACTAGCCATTTAATTTATAATGTTGTGCTAATTTTATTTATTGTTAAGATTAAGAGTGTGTTACTATTTAATACGTTATAGGTTCAAATCTAGAGGTCATAGAGTATCTACGCTTCTGTAGACTTTAGTTACAGCCAAATTACTACTTTAGATGGGTTTCTTGTTCCACAAACAAAGGGGTATCATACACCAATCTAGTATCTAGCTTGGTCGTGACCTTGGTCGTGAAACTTTAATAATTTTGTATATTATAGAAAATTTGATAATTAAACAATTAAGGGACCTTTTAGGTTTGTTGATCTATTCTATGTGAACTTTCAACTTTATGAGTTAATATAAAATATTAAATTTCAATAATATTCTCTTTAACCTTATTTCATGGAGCAATTTAAGTGAATAAAAACCTTACATGTGTACATTGATACTACAATGGTATGGCCTTTAGGACACACTTTTCCAAGCATATATCTTATTACAACATATTATAATAGCATCAAACATGTTACTTTATTTTCATGATTAGTTTTAGATCACTTAATAATTGAACATGTGTTATGTCAAATCAAAATCAACAAGAGACGAAGTATGAGCACATATCATAGCTTTATAATGAATTCATTACAAGTCAAGCTCTCCAAATCCCTACTAAGGAAAGCATAAGAAAACTTGAACCACCAACTCCTATTAGTTTGGAATCACTAAGCAAGTTTAGTGTTTCACTAAAGATCCTAGACACACTATCATGGCCATCTACATGCCTCCCTTAGCACCTATGTAACAGCCCTGGTGAAAATTCCATGGCATAAAAGTTAATGGGACACTAATTCCAAGTTGAATGTTGGGAAAGACATCCTAGTGTGGGTGTTCAGTTGTTTTATTATGTCTAAAGAAATTTGCAAAGGAAATGACAAAGGCTTTGGAAAGGAAAAATGGAATTTTTGAAAATTTATTTATGAAAATAATGGAAATTAGAAGAAAAGGAAGGTGAAAGGTCACATGTTGCATGTGAAGAGGAAAATGAAGGAAATAATGGAAAACAAAGAAAACAAAGGCCACATTAACAAAAAGGCTTATGAGGATCAATTGGTACCTTTTTTTCAGTTCAATTTTGGAGCTCTCTATCTATTCTCTCTCTCTCACACTCTTGGACACTGGAGTTTTCTTGGAGCACTTCAGAATTGGATCAAGAAAGACAAAGAGGAAGCAAATATCAAGCAAGGAAAAGTAGGATCAAGTAGCTACAGTGGATTTACTTGTAAGTATCGATTTGCATGTGTGATTTCCTTGCTATATTTGGCATGCATGGTTATGCATGTGTGTTCTTGGTTCTCTTTCTGTCATGGGCATGGATTTTTTCAAGCATGACAATGTTCTTCAACCTTGCCTTTCCATTTCCTAATAGCCATGGTGAGATGGATTTCCAATGTCTTGGTAGAGTTGGATTGTTAGATGGATTCAAAGTTGAGTGAGGTGGGTCTCTGAATGAAAGAACACATTGCCTAATGATCCCTAAACCAGACTGTGGATTGCAGTAAAGCCACTAGCCTAGTGTGCTGTAGGTTTCTAAGTGCGGACACAAACAATTCCTCTAGACTGAGAGCGGTTCTAGCCACAAACAAGACATTCTATGGAAGATTTCCTTAGGTTAGAACCAATTAAGAGGGCCTACCTCTTAGTACGCTATCCATTTGATGACGACCTTGCTTCCTTGCTCCAACTATCTTACATTCCTTCTTGCGAAAACCTGAAACAAGTAGACAACAACAAACAACAACCATGATAATATACAAATTGTATTCAACCTACTTAACAAGTCAAGAAACAATAAGCCCTAAACATGTGAAATGACATCTTATGTAGGAAATCAATCGATAGTTGCATCTTTATAAATCAAGAAGAGATTATAACTGGTGTCTTGACGTTGCTATTCTCCTCTAACAAATACGGGTTCCCACACACTTCTGCTAGCATTCCATCGATGGCCCCAACAATTATAGTCTCAAGGCTCTTCCCTTTAGGCTTCACACCAAAACAACTCACAATTCTCCCTTCAACACAAACTAGAGAGCTACAAAGCATCGATAGCTTGCGGATTACTCCAAACAAAACTTAATTAGCACTAGCACACACACACACTAGCTTGTTCTTGGGAAAAGTGGAGGTTTATATAGCTTGAATGGATGGGAGATGGTTCATCTTCTCATGGGAGAAGGTCTTATCTCTTGAGTTAGTTCCATCCTAATAGGGGAAAGGAGCCTAACCTAACATCCTCGGCTCCATCCAGCCTAACCATTTACCAGACTTTCGTTACAAAGCTTCTAGAGCTGGAAGCTTCGGCTCCAAATTTAAAAAACGTTCCAAAAGAGGATCGGCGCGATTGAGAAAGGGCTTAGTCGATTCGATCAGCGCTAGGGACAATTGTAAACCCTACATATTAGCACAAGGAGGACATGGGTAATTACCGTCGATCTTGTAAACTGGGATAAACAAAAGAGTTTGGGAAAATGATGCAAAGGGGAATTGTTCTGCTCATGAAGAGGGACACAATGGGAGGTTTGTCATGATGGGAAAGCATGAAGGGTTCACTGTAGAGGTCCTCCAGGATCAAGGAACGGGGAGTATAGGGATAGTGACAAAATTTTGTGTAACAGATGCCCCCTAAAGCGTGAAGG
>APFE030855029.1:0-19521 GCA_000404065.3 Pinus taeda | reverse complement strand
TGGGCCCACCAGCAAGTTCATTGTCTCATACTTAGAATTTTCTGCATTTTGTTTTGATAAATGCATAATGTTTAAGAGTGTTACTTACCCTGATCTTATTCGCTGCATAACGATATTTACTTTTAGAGTGGGTTGATTTTTAAGGTTCTAGTTGATTTAATTTATTATGCATTATTTCTAGCATTCATGTATCCACATAACACTTCAAAATTCTTCTAATCAAATGTCACTATAGAAATCCATACATAATGTAGACTATCATTGTGATTAGAAAGAAACTATCCTGCAAGATCAAGGTAAGCTTTAAATTAGTAGAGAATGAATTTATTTTGTTTGGTTTTATTGCATGGTTTACTCCTTTGCAAATTCTTTTAGAAGTTTTGAAAACTGAATCATATTCTTTATTTCCTTAATGGTTTGTCAGTTTGAGTGGCATCTACATTCCCTTGTCCCTTGGATAACTGAGGTAGACTTGCTGCAGGAGTCACTCAACCCAAAAGAGGAGCCAGAAGTAGATTGATAATGTGTTTACTTTCATTGATGCCCTTTTGAATTGTTTGCAAGAGCTTGATTTTTATTGTACAAATCCCTAAGGTCATATTCCAGAATATATTTTGCTATGCCTCTAATTTTACCAATCTGGATTCAAAATTTAAATGTTTTTATAAATCTCACATTTATATCACCCCACATTTCAACGTCGTTGCCAAGGAGGCATTGCAGGATAAGATCACAAAGATTTGTCATGCTTTTCCCTTTTCCTTTGAAAATGAATTTTTTAGTGTGATTCCTCTTGCTTGCTGAAGTGTATTTCCAGAGAGCTCACAAGCTTGGTTTGTTTTCCTTTGTAAATGAGTTTTCTTAGTGGGATTCCTCTTGCTTGTTGAAGCATACAAGATGGTATTTCCAGAGAGCTCACAATCTTGGTTTGTTTTCCTTTACTGCAATTGAGTTTTTGAGTTACTGTGTTTCTACTTTTTTATGCTAAAAAAACCCCTACTCTAAATCCAGGTGCTAACAAGAGTTTCCAGCTAGCACGACAAGGCCAGAAAGTGTGATACTATTCCAGGAATTATTTAAAATTCTAGCAGAAGATGGGCTCTCTGCTTCACAGAAAGAACACATTTGGGCATCAATTAGAAATAGGTCTATTCCTTGGGAAGAAAAGACTCATGAAGCTCTAGAAGCTTTTCCTAAGGAAACCGAGAAGCTATGGATCATGCTTGATGAGGAGAATCCATTAGAAGAAGATGCTAAAGAGAATCCATTTGATCTAGTCTGCACTTCAGGAGATAAACAAAGAAATTTGGAGGATTTTCATGATGACCAAGAGTATATGGATCCCACTGAATCTTGGTTTCATATGACTCTCAGTATCTACTCCTCATTTATCATTCGACAATCTATAACATCACATCAGTTAGTGTAGTTGGTTCCTCATGTTCTGATATTTTCTCAAATATACTTTTTAAGTTTGAACATGAGTAGAATTATCCTCTTATTATGCACATGGTTGCATTGGAAGAAATCCTATACATGAAAGGAATTCTTCTGCTTCTTAGGGTAGAATAGGGTAGAAAAATAAATCAATGCCATAAATAAAGATGTTACAACAATGTTATTATGGATTTGACCTCCAAAGCATAGCCACTAAGACTCCTTTTGATCCACATTGGTTGTTAACACACACATCTGTGGTAAGTCTTGTTGGGTATGATTCACTCTAATAGCTCATGATTTTGCAAAGGTGACCATGATTAATCACTCTAATGATTTGTCACCTGAGATATATATTTTTAGTTTCCCTTAAAAGGTATCATTGGAAAACCACCTATGGTGAACCACTCTTGTAAAGGGTATAATGAGCCATTCATGAGAAAACTAGCATTATTTACTCAAAGAGTCTTTTAGTCATTATCTGAGGCATATTGAATCTTTAGGGTAGAGGAACTAGCCAGTAATGATTAGTCATTTAAAAACTTTTCACGCCATCCCATACTCTTAAGGAGTACATCTGAATCCCCACTTATTAAGTAACCTTTGAAGTTTATCATAATCAGAGTTTACAAAGGATTTATGGAGGATAGGAGGTCTCATGATGAGCTGACCTACCACGATCATGAGATCTAACATGTATGACATTATTGTTACTAGTCACCAAGCCAGAGTAATGGATTTCATCTGAGAAATTGGAAGACAGGAGGTCTCGTCCTGAGCTGGCTAATTCATCCATGTTACTTCTTATGAGTGGCATTGCCATCAGTTGGTTACCAAGCCAGGATAGTGGCCTTCATCTAAATTTTAAAATTAAATAAGATAACTCTGAATCTATATCTAGTGAGTGGGACACAGGAATTACGTTGAGTTAAAAGACATCCATGTCGAGGTTATAAATGCCTACGGGAAACAAGGCCATGTCTATGGTATCAAACTTAATTTCACACTATGATTTACTCGATCATCTTTCTTTTTCCCTAAAAATCATCATTTTAGTTCTTGGACAATGCTTTTATGATGATTTTAGCAAGATGTTTTCAATTATATTTTTCAAAAATTAGGAATCTTTAATGATGTGGTACCCTTAGTGAAGGTAACTCGTTGTACTGGACTAAGAAGAAATTTAGTTTTGCATCTGGATGACAACAAAATTTAGAGTGTTCAATGAATAATTTGCTCATTAGTCCAGGAAGGTGTCATCTTGTTCTATTTTTATGAGTGATGAATTTCTCAGTGATTATTACTCAAGATATGCTGATGGAGAACAATATGTGTTGATGGTGGTTGCTTATAAAATAACTACATGGCCTAGGTAAAATATTTCTATAATAAGTGTAGGAATCTTGTGGTAGTCTTCTTGGAATTTCAGTTTTTCAACAAAGATTTGATTTTTTTTTTTTATCAGTAATGTTAATAAGATTCTAAGAAAACAATAGAATTCTAAAAATAAATTCATGGCAAACAGGGAGCTTATTTGAGACAAGACAACAAGTATGTCATTCAATCATAATGGTGCAAAGGGGGCTGGTCTGCTAGTTTTTTATAATGTTTTGTACAATTACTTATTTCCTGCACCTGATTTTGGATGAATTGAATTGATCATGCTTAGCGATGATTTTCAGTTCACATCAGAGATTCCATTGATAATTTCGTCATTCCTCCACTTGATGCTTTCATGGAATTATAACATAGTTCAGTTGACTATAATTATGATGTTTCATACTTGATGGAATCTTTAAAATGATGTATATGTGTCTTAATATTTCCTTTATGATCATTAATCTTTAAGTATTCCCTGTGCCATCCTCCATGATTTTTCATTTGATGACAAGTGTCCATGTTGGAGGTGCCCTGTTCTTCTAATTATGATTCCTTTTTCTCCATATATCTATCAAATGTAACATTTATGGATTAAGATAATTATGCTATGAAGACAAGGAGGCTATCCGAAATAATTTTTATAATGGAAAATTTTCTTGACCGTATCACTGTCATTCTCTACAATCATCGCATTCATCCCTCATGTACTGATTGAATTATACCAACTTCAGGACCTTACCCAGCGCTCATCATAAGTAGTTATGTTTCTTGAATTATTTTATTTTGATCTCATGTGATATTTAAATTCATTACTCGGAATGTTGGGTTTGTTTTTCCTTTGTTTACACCTAGATGCATATTGCGTCTTTAACTATCAAAGCCATGACAAAGATGAAAAATGACCACCATGAGCCGTCATCCATAGAGGAGCTTGAGAAAAATCCTTAATGCAATTCCTGCAAGTAGAAGTTGATAAAGGATAGATGGCATGAATTCATCGCTAAGTTTCAGGGGTTTGAAGGTGAAGTTGCATTGAAGTTTGCACAGGGGTTCGATGGGATGGTGACTTGAATTGGGGGTTTGACTATGAGTGCGAATGAGAAGACCATTTCCCGAGAAACTGGATTACCATTGGAAGGAATTAAGTGGTTGAAGAACAGGAGTGTGGATAAACAATAGAGTTTGCAATTTCTCAAAGCAGGATAGTGGGACATTAACTGGGCAAAAGGGATACCACGTTCTCAGATGAAAGATGAATGGTGTCTAGAAATATTTGACTTGCGAAGGTAAGTATGCAACAAATTTTCTATATCATATTGGTTTATTGCTACATTTCACTGGAGAGAAAAAGATAAATGTCCCATAATTCTTGTTAAAAATCCTACATAAAATGTCATAGGGAATTCGTAGAGTTGTTAACCCTACGGAAAGCCTCTATTTGTAGAAATTTCATACCTGTAGGTCAAATTGATACATGCAATGTACTAAAGCATAATACTTGATCTAGTTCTACAAAACATTAAGCGGAAGCATAATCAATTTCAAGAGCAACATCAAGCATAAACACATATAACTAATCAAGAGAAATAATCAACCATAACACAAGATATATCACTGTGGAAAGCACTTGTATAAAACCCCTATCTGTATTATCAATCAAGTGGAAATCCTCTTCTGTTTACAAAAATAATCAACTCAAGAGCTATCCTCTACTCTCTGCAATCAAAAGATGAAGATCATAGACTACCTAGGCCTCAATATATAGGCCACAAGTCCTCTAATCTCCTATATTACGTATTTCTCTTGGAAATAGATCCTTCTCCATGCAAGGAATACTTACTAGAAATATCCAAGCATCTAATAGTACACTATCCCTCATATGATCTCAACTGGGTCTCTGTCTGAACTGACATGCATCAGTTATCCATGAGGGAATGCTCAGTTATCTAAAATAATAGTTGTCACATGCATGCAAGCATTAACAAACTATACCTCATTAATTTAACAACTTGTTAAATTAATCTAACTAGACTTGACTAAGTAAAACTAAGTCAACTGATCCTCTCATTATAGAATTGAACCTTATCTCCTTTAATTAAGGGATAAATTCCTAAATCAAGAGAGAAAATAATTGCATGATCTCACAAAGACTTCAAGTTTAATTTTCCATAACTAATTAACTCATGGAGATTAATTAATTAATAATTTAAACTGTTGTTAAGACCAAGTTCATTTTTACTTCCTATAGTTAGACCAGGGACTACTAAAAATAGGAAGGGACCTAGAAATGCTATTTTTAGAAGATTATATTTTTAGCAGTTTCACCTCTCACCGAAGGTGGCCAAAATGATCATTGGCCAAACTGCTATCTTTATAAGTGTTACTTTTAGGAGTTCTATTTTTAGCACATTCTAAATTAAGCATTTCTTGTTGCGCACTTTTCAACACTCCCTCTCAACAAGAAAGGGATTATTAGCAACCCCGATCCTGTCTCTATGGAACTCAAACTTTTCCTTTGACAATTCCTTTGTCAAAATATCTGCATCCTGTTCCTCGGTCGAAATGTATAGCAACATCATGATCCTCTTGACCACACAATCCCGTAGATGATGATAGCAGATATCTATATGCTTGGACCTGTCATGAAACACTGGATTCTCAGAGAGTTTAATGCAACTTTGATTATCACAATATATCATGGTAGGATCCATCATCTGACCAAACAGTCCCACTAGAATCTTCCCCATCCAGATGGCCTCACATGTAGCCTGACTAGCAGCCATGTATTCAACCTCTGTTGAGCTAAGTGCAAGTGATATTTGTTTCCTACTATACCAAGAAACCGTAGTTGACCCAAGGTTGAATATTCCTCCAGAAGTGCTCTTCCTGTCTGATGGAATACATACCCAATTTGCATCTGTGAAGCCTTGGAGCTTCACTCCCTCTGTCCACCTGTACCATAATCCATACTGTGTAGTGCCTCTGAGATATTGTAGCACATGCTTTTTCGCCTTCCAAAATAACTTGGTTGGCTAAACCATAGCTTGACTCAGCTGGCTCATCGCAAAGCACAAATCTGGTCGTGTGTTCACTAGATACATAAGTGAACCCACAAGCTGTCAATAAACAGTAGCAGCTACTACCTCACCTGAAGTAGCATCCTCCTTCCTCCAGTTCCCTCCTAGAGGAGTCTCCATGGGCTTGCACATCTCCATGTGGAAGCGATTGAGTATCTCATTGGCATACTTGCCTTGAGACACAAATACTTCCCCATCTCTCTACCACATCTCCATGCCTAGAAAGTAGTGCATGAGGCCCATGTCCTTCATCTCAAACTCTCTTGCAAGGTCCTCCTTGCAAGACTTGATCAACTGATCATCACCTGTCAAAATCAGATCATCGAAATAAAGTACAATAATCAATAGCTTACCTTCTACCATGATGTGGTAGAGGTTCACATCCGCTTCACTCTTGGTGAAGCCCAACCTGGTGAAATAGCTGTTGATCCTAGTATACCAAGCACGGGGTGGTTGCTTCAACCCATATAATGCTCACTTGAGCCGACACACATGCGACTCATGATCGAAGGTCTCAAATCCCTTAGGCTACTCTATGTATACCTCTTCCTCAATCTCCCCATTGAGGAAAGCTATCTTCACATCCATTTGATGGATCTTCCAACCCATCTGTGTTGATAGTGCTAGAATTGATCTGATCGATGTGTACCTTGCAACAAGAGCAAAGGTCTCATCATAGTCAATCCCCTCCACCTGTGAGAAACCATGGACAACAAATCTTGCCTTGCGTTTATCAATACTTCCATCAACTGCATGCTTTACCTTGTAAAGCCATCAAAAAGTAACCACTAACTTGTCCCCCGGTCTAGGCACAACATCCCACACACTGTTCTGCATGATAGAATCATACTCCTCCGCCATTGCATCCACCCAAACTGGTTGCTACATTGCCTCCTCAAAAGAAGAAGGATCAGTTGCTACACACTCCCCAACCAGGGCCATGTAGCCAGTGTATCTATCAGGAGATCTCCTCTATCTGCGATGAGAGGATGTCTGCCCCACATTCTCTCTTGCATCTTGCATCATTTTGTCAGCTTCCCGTGAGTGTTTCCACCCATCTCTGGAAGACTCTCCAATAGTGGTGATCTCCACTATTGGAATCTCTGCATGTGGCTGATCCACATCATCAGGAGGCTCCTCCTTCTTAGGAACTAATAGTTCCTCATCATCACCATGCAACTTGAGCTCCCTCTCAAGTGACACTCGCATGGTTCGCTGCTCATTGAACTTCAGATCCCTGAGCACTACCGTCCTCTATCTGGCAGACATAAACATACGATAGTTGTGAGGTGTATCCGTGTACCCCACAAGTATTCCCAACTCAGCTGTTGGGTCTAGCTTCTTCCGAGCATCTTTGGTCACATGACAGAAAACTAGTGATCCAAAGATGTGGAAGTGACTCACATCTGGTCGCTTCCCCGAAAAAGCCTCTATAGGTGTCTTCATCCCCAACATGAGATGAGGACTTCTATTCTGAAGATATACTGTTGTATTGCATGCCTCAACCCACAGATGAAGTGGTAGGCCTTGGTCATGCAACATTGCTCGAGCTGCTCCCACAATAGACCTGTTCTTCCTTTTGGCCACCCCATTCTATTGTGGGTTATGAGGTGTCATGAGTTCCCATTTAATTCCTTTTGAAGCACATAAATCTTTAAATTGTTGGGAAACATACTCTCCACCATTATCAGTCTGCAAGGCCTTTATTTTCATCCTTGATTCTTTCTTTGCCAAATATTTGAACTCACAAAACTTCAAGAAGGCTTGACCCTTCTTTTGCATGAAGTAGATCCAACATCTATGAGAAAAATCATCAACAAAAATAACATAGTACCTATGCTTTGTTGTGGAGGTTGTAGAGAAGGGCCTGCATACATCTAAATGAACTCGCTCCAGAATTGCTCCTACTTTACTATCTCGATCATGAAAGGAAGCTTTTGCATACTTACCCAAAGTGCAACCTTTGCATGTGCTCATTTGCTCCAGGTTGCACTTGGGTAATCCGGTAGAAATTTGCTGCATGATCTTCAAGGCCCCATGATGCAAGTGGCCCAGTCTCCTATGCCATAACTCACCAATATCTTGGCCATGCGCCACCTCTACTTTGGAACTCAATGCAACACAATCTTCTACCTATAACTTATAGAGATTCTTAATTGGAATCCCTATCTGTTTGGTCTATCCAGTGCTGATATGCCTTAGGAAAACTTTCCCAAACTAAATACTACATCATAGCCTTTATTCTCAAGCATAGCAATAGACATAAGATTCTTTTTTAGCCCTTGTACATAAATAACATTAGAAAGAGTGAGGGGAGAACCATGCTCCCTTTGAAACACAACCATACCTTCACCTGAGACATGGTACTTTCCGTCATCGCCCATCTCGATCCGTATCTGGAGATCCTTCTCCTCCAAAGTGCTAAAAATATTCTTGTCCCTTGACATGTGGAAAGAGGCTCCACTGTCCAAGTAATAAACACATCCCATGCTGGATGAAACCATGCATGCAATAAGTGAGAAATCCATCTCAAACTGTGAAGCTAGTGCATGACCATCAGATTCCTTGGAGGAACCTTTCTTGGACTTCTTATTTGGGCAATTAGTAGCATAATGGCCCAACTTATGACAATGAAAGCATCTCACCCTCGACTTGTCAAAATTCTTCCCTCCTTGAGTAGAATTGGATTGGGATGCCTTCCATTTTCCTTTCTTAGCTTTAGATGCTAAAGCCAAGTTCTCTTCATCACCATGTTTTGATGAAGAAGCTCCATCCCTGATGCTCCGTCTGATCTCCTCTTGCATCAAATCTGACCATAGTCGTTCCCAGTCTATCAGTTTATCCCTTCCATTCACTGAGTCCTGGTAGCTATGCCAGCTCTTAGGAAGGCCAAGGAGTGCTAGACTCACCATATCATCATCAACAGTCATGACCCTTACACTTGCAAGCTCATCCCAGTAGGCAGTGAGCTTATTCAGGAACGTACAGGTAGGGTCACCCTTTCACACGCTTCCTCTAATCACTGCTATTCTAATATAAATCTTTCAATGCTTTCCACATTGCATGCAGAATCTCCTTCCCATGGAGGCTCGAAATTATGTGATCTCAAACTCCCTCCAGGATCATTCTCCTAGCTCTAGCCACACACTTCTTCCATTCTACCAGTTAAGTAGCATCAGTAGGCTTAGGGACTTCTTGATCAATGAAGTCCTTAAGGCCGTTATCTTCCAATACTACCTCCATGTGATCCTTCCAAGATATGTAGTTGGAGCTGCCATCAAGGGCATACTCAAGCCTCAAACAATAGAAAGCCATCGGTGAAATAGATGTAACTTCGAATTTCTCTTGGTTGTATATTGTTCTTCCTTGATCACCTGTGTTCCGATACCATGTATAAATTTCACACCTGTAGATCAAACTAATACATGCAATGTACTAAAGCATAATACTTGATCTAGTTCTACAAAACATTAAGCGGAAGCATAATCGATTTCATGAGCAACATCAAGCATAAACACATATAACTGATCAAGAGAAATAATAAACCATAACACAAGATATATCATTGGGAAAGCACCAGCATAAAACCCCTATCTATATTATCAATCAAGTGGAAACCCTCTTCTGTTTACAAAAAGAATCAGCTCAAGAGCTATCTGGTACTGTCTACAATCAAAAGATGAAGATCATAGACTACCTAGGCCTAAATATATAGGCCACAAGTCCTCCAATCTCCTATATTACATATTTCTCTTGGAAATAGATCATTCTCCATGCAAGGAATACTTACTAGAAATATCCAAGCATTTGATAGTACAATATCCCTCATTTGATCTCAACTGGGTCTCTGTCTGAACTGACATGCATCAGTTATCTGAAATAATAGTTGTCACATGCATGCAAGCATTAACAAACTATATCTCATTAATTTAACAACTTGTTAAATTAATCTAACTAGACTTGACTAAGTAAAACTAAGTCAACTGATCCTCTCATTATATAATTGAACCTTATCTCCTTTAATCAAGGGATAAATTCGTAAATCAAGAGAGAAAATAATTGCATGATCTCACAAAGGCTTCAAGTTTAATTTTCCATAACTAACTAACTGATGGAGATTAATTAATTAATATTTTAAACTGCTGTTAAGACCAAATTTGTTTTTACTTCCTATAGTTAGACCAGGGACTACTAAAAATAGGAAGGGAACCAGAAATGCTATTTTTAGAAGATTCTATTTTTAGCAGTTTCACCTCTCACCCAAGGTGGCCAAAATGCTCATTGGCCAAACTGTTATTTTTAGGAGTTCAATTTTTAACACATTCTAAATTTAGCATTTCTTGTTGCACACTTTTCAACACTATCATTACGAGCTTATCAAAATATTGATTGGGGATTTGCTAGGTATAGGGAATGATAGTTTGGATGACCTTCTTCAACAGAATGGGTTTATAACAGACATAAAAAATCCTAGCACCTATCCTCCTATTGAATTTAGTGTGAAAGAGAATACTCTAGAGGAAAATCAAATGAATGATATACTCTCCTCGCATCCCCAGATGTCGAGACGGAGAAAGGTAAACACCCCTGTGACCCTTGCAACATTGGCATGTGAAACTCCAACCCCCCTTGTTGGATGAAAGATTACTCATAGCATGATGAAGTCCACCCAAATTCCCTCCCGAACTAAGGAGTATCAAACCATCGATTTGGATCTCGAGGAAGAAGAAATCGTGAAATAAAATACAGGTGCCATTGATAGGGATAAACTCCAGAGATTTGAAGAGTTTACTAAGAAATTCATGTTCCAGATTAAGAACTCGGTAATGGATCGAATCAATGAACCAATTATAGGAATTAATCAAATAGAAATCCCTGTTTAAGAAGCTAATGAATTTGAAATTCCTATGCAAAGGTAAATTCAAGGTTTGAGTTTTCATTTGATCATCCTGTAGCAAAGAATGATGATGTTTATTCCACTACTCAATAGAGATCAAAATATTCCCTTGATGGTTATATATTGAGGAAGAAATATAGGATGATAAAGAGATTGAAAAAGAAGATACATGAGCTTATTGTCTATGAAGAAACTGTGAAAGCGGAAAACAAAGATTTGGATAAAATATGTATTAAGATGCAAGATAAAATCAACAGGATGAGTGCTAAGAAGGATAAGTTGTGAAATATGGCCATAGATTGGATCGAGTGACGCAAGCATTATGCTACCCATAACAAGATTTTAAAAGGGGAAACTAAAATGATCAGAAGCATGAAGGGAAAGACCCTGAACATTTCAATTAATATAGAGGGGTTTTAGACCACCATCTTGCATTTTTGAAATCCATCCTATGGTTTGGATTGCACGAGGACATGCAAGAAGATCAACGTGGGGGAATGTTGAACCTCCATTTTGCCTAGATTTTCATACTTTTTGCTGAATAACTCATATGCTTGCACTGGGTGTTTATAATCATTATTATTCTTTTTATGCATTATTGGCTATTATCTAGAGGCATTTAGAGGTAATGCGTTATTGTTACATGAATTCTCTTTATTTCGATGATTTGAAGGGATTTGATGTGAAATTATCACTAATAGTAAGTTATCCTTGTGGAAAGTGCATAATTCCCGTTCTAACAGTTTAGTTCCTGCTCTAGCAACACAATTCTTGTTCCAACAGTGCAAATCCTGTTCTCACCTCCACGATTTTCATACATCGAGATATCATAATAGAAAATGAGCATATGGGTTTTGAAGATTAGGTGTTCAATATGCTGATGTGTTCCCTTGATCACACCCAGGTCTTCTAGATAGTGCATAAAGTGATGGTTAAAGTACTCGGTCAAATTTCCTTTTATAATCCACAAGGTTGTTGACAATGTTATGGAAAATACTTCATGATTTGATATTTGTTTTTGCATTTATGGGAAACTGTAGATCAATTCAAATCCACATAGTAATTGTGTCTCCTTATTTTGGTTCATAATCGGTGTATCACTCTAAACTTGTATTCGGTGATGACCTCCAATCCAACAATTGGGAGGCATCACTGTTAAAAATGTGAAAGCTTTGTACTATAGAAGAATAATAGAATATATTGGACTTTGAAATTGTATTTTATGAAACAGGAATCAATTTTCTTAGG
The DNA here is from genome assembly GCA_000404065.3 of Pinus taeda. Taxonomy (NCBI): domain Eukaryota; kingdom Viridiplantae; phylum Streptophyta; class Pinopsida; order Pinales; family Pinaceae; genus Pinus; species Pinus taeda. Next base: position 7,482 of record APFE030855029.1, on the reverse strand, counting down.
AAAGGAAGGGAGGAGCTTGCATTCCCAGTGGGATGATCCATGGAGGGGACCACTGGAGCCCAACTCTTCTTCGTTTCAATGGGTATGTAACAAGATTCTATATGAATATAATCTGACATTCAATTTTGTGTTTGTAGTTCTTCTAAATATTCTGAGATTGTGATTTAACTACTACAAGGGAAACGAGTTGGGTGGTTTGGGCCCACCAGCCAATTTGTTGCCTCATACTTTTTCAGATTTTCTGCATCTATTTTGATAAATTCATAATTTTTAAGAGTGTTACTTACCCTAATCTTATTCATTGCATAACGAGATTTACTTTTAGAATGCATTTCTTATTAAGGTTCTAATTGATTTAATTTATCGTGCATTATTTCTAGCATTCATATATTCAAAGAACTCTTTAAAATGTTTCTAATCAAATGTCACTTTAGAAATATATACATAATGTATAATATCATTGTGATTAGAAAGAAAGTATCCCACAAGATCACGGTAAGTTTTGAATTAGCATAGAATGAATTTATTTTGTTTGGTTTAATTGCATGCTTTAATTCTTTGAGGAGTTTTGAAAACTGAATTGCATTCTTTATTTCCTGAATGGTTTGTTAGTTTGAGTGGAATCTACATTCCCTTATCCCCTGGACAACTGAGGTAGACTTGCTGCAAAAGTCACTCAAATGAGAAGAAGAGCCAGAAGTAGATTCATAGTGTGTTTACTTTACATTGATGCCCTTTTGAATTGTTTGCAAGAGCTTGAATTTTATTGTACAGATCCTTGAGGTCACATTCTAGCATATATTTTCCTATGCCTCTAAGTTTACCAATCCGGATTGAAAGTTTTATTGTTGGTATAAATATCGCATTTATATTGCCATACATTTTCACATTGTTGCCGAGGAGGCATTATATGATAAGGCCTCAACGCTTTTTCATGCTTCTCCCTTTTCCTTTGCAAAAGAGTTTTTTAGTGTGATTCCTCTTGCTTGCTGAAGCATACTAGACGCTATTACTGAAGTGCACACAAGATTGGTTTTTTTCCTTCGCAAAGGATTTTTTTTAGTGTAATTTCTCTTACGTGTTGAAGCATACTAGACGGTATTGCCAAAGATATCACATGCTGGGTTTGTTTTCCTTGACTGCAATTGAGTTTTTGAGTTAGTGTGTTTCTATTTTTCTGATGCTAAAAGACCCCCCTGCTCTAAATCCAGTTGCTAACAAGACTTTCTAGCTAGTAGGAAAATTCCAGAAAGTGTGATGTTATTCCAACAATTATCTCAAATTATAGTAGAAGTTGGGGTCTCTTCTTCACAGAAAGAACACATTTTGGCATCAATTAGAAATAGGTCCATTCCTTGGGAAGAAAAGACTCATGAAGATCTAGAATTTTTTCCTAAGGAAACTGAGAAGCTATGGATCATGCTTGATGAGGGGAAGCCATCAAAATTAGAGACTAAAGAACATCCATCAGATCCAACCTGCACTTCAGGAGATAAACAAAGAAATTTGGAGGATTTGCATGATGACCGAGAGTATATGGATCCCATTGAATCTTGGTTTCAGATGACTATCAGTATCCACTCCTCCTTTATCATTCAACATTTTGTAGCATCACATCAGTTAGTGCAATTGGTTCCTCATGTTCTGGCATTTTCTCGAATATATTTTTTAAGTTTGAAGATGAGTATAACTATCCTCTTTTTATGCACATGGTTGCATTGGAAGTACTCCTATACTTGAAAGGAAGTCTTCTACTTCTTAGGGTAGAATAGGGTAGAAGAATAAATCAATGCCATAAATAAATATCTTACAACAATGATATTACGGCTTTGAATTCCAAAGCATAGCCACTAAAACATCTTTTGATCCACATTGGTTATTAACAAACATATCTGTGGTAAGTCTTGTTGAGTATGATTCACTCCAATACCTCATGATTTTTCAAAGGTGACCTTGATTAATCACTCTAATGAGTTGTCATCTAATATATATATTTTCAACTTCCCTTAAAAGGTATCATCGGAAAAAATCCTATGGTGGACCACTCTTGTAAATATCATAATGAGCCATTCATGAGAAAAATAGAATTATTAACTCAAAGAGTCTTTTAGTCATTATCTGAGACAACATATTTAGATAAATCTTTAGGGTAGAGGAACTAGCCAGTAATGATTAGTCATTTAAAAACTTTTCACACCATCCCATACTCTCAAGGAGTAGATCCGCCTCCCCACTTATTAAGTAACCTTTGAAGTTAATCATAATGAGAGTTTACAAAGGATTTATGGAGGATAGGAGGTCTCATGATGAGCCTACCTACCGCGATCATGAGATCTAACATGTATGACATTACTATTACTGGTCATCAAGACAGAGTGATGGATTTTAGCTGAGAAGTTGGAAGACAGGAGCTCTCATTATGAGTTGGCATGTTCATCCATGTTACTTCTCATGATAGGCACTACCAAAAGTTAGTTACCAAGCCAGGATAGTGGCCTTCATCTAAATTTTAAAATTAAATAAGATAACTTTGAATCTATATCCAGTTAGTGGGACACAAGCATTTTGTTGGGTTAAAAGACATCCCTGCCGAGGCTATAGACGCATGTGGGCAATAGGGCCATGTCTGTGGTATCAAAGTTAGTTGCACACTATGATTTTCTCAGTTATATTTCTATTTCCCTAAAACTCAACATTTTAATTCATGAACAGTGGTTTTAAGATGATTTGGGTATGATTCTTTGGGTTCTAGTTTTCAAAAATTAGGAATCTTTAACGATGTGGTACCCTTATTAAAGGTAATTTGTTGTACTGGACTAAGAAGAAATTTAGTTTTGCATTTGGATGACAACAATATTTAGAGTGTTCAATGAATAATTTTTTGGTTGGTCTAGGAAGGTGTCATCTTGTTCTATTTTTATTTCCCTTTTCTGGTATCATAACTCACTTCAATTTTTATGAGTGATGAATTGCTCAGTGATTATTACTCACAATATGCTGATGGACAACAATATGTGTTGATGTTGGGTGCCTCTAAAAGCACTACATGGTCTAGGTACATGATTTTTATAGTAAGTGCAGGAATCTTGTGGTAGTCTTCTTGGAATTTCACCTTTTCAACGAAGATTTGAATTTTTTTTATAATTAATGTTGATAAGACTCTAAGCAAACAACAAAATTCTGAAAAGAAATCCATGGCAAACAGGGAGCTTATTTGAGACAAGACATCAGGTATGTCTTTTCAATCATAGTGGTGCAAAGGGGGTTGGTCTGCAAGCTTTTTATAATGTTTTTTACAATTACTACTTTCCTGCACCTGATTTTGGATGAACTAAATTGATCCTGCTAAGCAAGGATTTTTTGTTCACATCAGAGTTTCCATTGATAATTTCATCATTCCAGTACTTGATGCTTTCATAGAATTATAACATGGTTCAATTGACTATAATTATGATGTTGCAGAGTTGATGGAAAATTTAAAATGATGTATCGATGTTTTAATGTTTCCTTGTTGATCATTAATATTTCAGTGTTCCCCCTTCCATCATCCATGATTTTTCATTTGATGACAAGTGTCCATACTGGAGGTGCCTTGTTCTTGTAACTTTGATTCCTTTTTCTCCATATATCTATCAAATTCGTATATAACACTTAAGAATTAATATAATTATGTTATGAATACAAGGAGGCTATCTAAAATTGTTTTTATAATGCATCTTACTCTTGACCTTATCACTATTATTGTCTACAATCATCTCATTCTTCCCTCAGGTACTGACTAAATTATACCAACTTCAGGAAATTAGCGAATGCTCATCATAAATAGTTATGTTGCTTGAGTTATTAGATTTTGATCTCATGTGATATTTAAATTCATCGTTGGGCATGTTGGGTTTGTTTCTCCTCTATTTACACTTGGATTCATATTGTGTTTTTAACTCTCAAAGCCATGATGAAAATCAAATATGATAGCCAGGATTTGTGATCCATAGAGGAGCTTGAAAAAACTCTTGAATACAATTCCTACAAGAAGAAGTTGATAAAGCATGGATGGCATCAATTCATGGCTAAGTTTCATGGGTTTGAAGCTGAAGTTGTGTTGAAGTTTGCACAGGGGTTCAATGGGAAGGTAATTCAAATTGGAGATTTGACTATGAATGTGAATGAGAAGATCATTTCCCAAGAAATTGGATTACCAATGGAAGGAATTAAATGGTTCAAGAACAAGAGCGTGGATAAACAACAAAGTTTGTAATTTCTTAAAGAAGCACACCAAGATGTTAACTTGGCAAAAGGGATACCATGTTCTTAGATTAAAGATGAATGGTGCGCTCCTCTGTTCATTCTTAAAAAATATTTGACCTACGAAGGCAGGTATGCAATGAATTTTCGATATGATATTAGTTTGCTGCTACATTTCACTAGAGAGAAAAAGATGAATGTCCCCTATTTCTTGTTAAAAAGCCTACATAAAAATTCACAGGGAATTCACAGAGCTATTAACCCTAGGGCAAGGCTCTATCATTATGGCCTTATCAAAATATTGATTGGCGATAAGATAGGCATAAGGAATGATAGTTGGGATGACTTTCTTCAACAGAATGGGTTTATAACAAGGATAAAAAAGCCCAACACCCAACCTCCTGTTGAATTGCGTGAGGAAGAGAATGCTCCAGAGGAAAATTGAATGAATGATATACTCTCCTCGCATTCCAGGAAGTTGAGATAGAGAAAGGTAGACACCCCTGTGACCCCTGCAACTTTATCATGTGAACCTCCAATCCCCATTCTTGGACAAAGGATTAATGGTTGTTATAGCTCCAAATCTCACTATCATGGTTTGTGATGCTGCACTCATGGCCTAGGGCAACCCCTCCTTCTAGACCTGGTCCCAAATTTAAAAAATAGTGTTTTATTCCCTGTACATGACATTGCCCTGATTTAAACGCGTGTATACGTGGGTCCATATATACCCAACCCGCATATATGTTTTAAAACACTTAAAAAAATATAAAACTCCTTATTTTCGGGCGAAGATTGCGGGTTTTACCTGCTGATCACTTGTTAGTGACCATGGCCCCAACTATTCCCAACCAATTCCTAACTAAAAAACTACTTTGGAATTGGTATAAAAAGACATCAAAGGGAAGGCCTAAGGGAGAAGAGAAGAGAGAGAAAGGTTATTATGCTGAGACTTTCCCCTGACCAGGTCTGAAGACCCTTGTGCCTTCTGCACTTTCCCCATTTGTACAGGAAACCCTTGTTTCCTTGTGATTTGATGTTCATCCACTTGTTATGGCATCATGGAGTGAGTCTTGGAAGGAGATATGCTAGAGGCTTGAGGCGGGACGGATCCGGAAGGAAGCTGTGCTTGGAGCCTACGAAAGGCTGCTCAGGTGATATTACTCCTTTTGTAAATTCTATTTGTCTATAATAAAGAAACACGTCTTGGTTCCCGATATGCTTCTTCTTTATGTTTATGATGTTCATGTTTGAATTTCATGTATGAATGGATGTTTAAAAGTTCATAACTAACTTCCTTCTTTTATAACATAAGGATAATTTTTGTATAAGTCTTTGTCCATATACTGCTGCATTCTTTGGATTTGGTTGTTTTGTAGGACAAGGGAGTGAAAGGGACTTGAAGAAGGGTTTGGACCCTTGAGGAACTACTCAAACGTAGGACCTGAGGTACGTCCTTCTTACTTTAGAATTTTCTTTTGATAGCATAATGGTTGTGTGAGTGCATGTTTCTTTGTTTAGACAACTTTTAGTCTGCTAGGGTTTCCACCCAAAAGCCCTAGGGGATCAAATCCTTCAACAGAATTGGCGACTCCACTGGGGACAACACTCTTGTTGTTCCTAGTTTGGGTTTTTTTCAAGCCTATCATGGCTCAGTTGCTTGCTGGTTTACTGTTACTGTCTGGTCTGTTCTTTACTTCTGAGTTTTTCTAGTTTCTTTAGTTTGTTTTTTATTTTTCTTGAAATATTATATATACGCCTTTTTCCTTAGTTACAGAAGCGTATAAATGCTTGTTTCCTGAAGCAAACCCGCGTATATGCAGGTTTCCTCAAGAACAGTAGCGTATCCACGCAATATGCACTAAGTACAGTCACGTATATCTTGCAACTTTCAAGATTTATAAATTTTTGTGTTTCTGAAGTTTGTTTGGTGTTCTGAGTCAACTTGAAACAGTCAGTTTTTCCAGTATCTATTGTCTTTGTTACAGTAAGCGTCTTACTCCGATTTCTCTCTGATTATAAGAAGTATTGGTCTTGTTTTGTGTTTGCAAGCGTCATCATCTTTTTGCTAAAAGCATGCAAGATTTCTTGATTGGAATCTTGGCTGCTCTGAGTTATCAGAGCAGAAAGATTGTTATCAATATTTGTGTTCAACTTTGCTTTTTGGTGACTTTTTTGTTTGCTTAACGAAATCGCTTTTTATGACCATTTACTTCTTTGTTTCATCAAAGTTGTCATTTGATACTTTCTTGAAATTGTCTTTTTGATCTTTTGGTCTTTGTTACCAAAGCTTTCCTTGCTGCTTTCGATTGTTCAAAAGCCTTTTTGAACACATTTGTTTTTGTTGAGTTTTCATTATTTGTAAGGTGTCAACTTGCAAAAGTGTTTCTTGCTTATTGTTTCAATCGCAAAGTTTCAATTTTTGTTGAAAGCATTTTCGAAAAGAATTTTTTGTTGCTACTTTGAAGAGAACTTTTTGAAAATTTTTTGTTTTGCTTTCTTGAACTTGCTTTTCATTTGGTTTCCTTTTGGTGAGTGAAAGTGATTTATGTTATCTTGAGTTTTGCTTTTAGTATTTAGACGAAATGAATTGTAGCATCTCATATTCCATCTAAGTATTGTAAGTGGCAAAAGAAAATTTGATAAGCAAAGTAACTTTCATTTCTTGTTTTAGAGTAGTGTTCAATCTTGCATCAAGCATTTAGTTGTTGCATTAGGATAGATTTGCATCTCTTTAGGCATAAATAATTTTGTTAACTTTTGAGTGTGAAGTGTGAATGAAAAGAAAAGAAAAGAAAAGTTTGTTTCATTAGAAGTTTCCTTTCGAACCCTGTAGAAATTACTCTTCATCGAAAAACAATGACAAAGTGCACATGCATATAGTTAGGTTTTATTAATTTCTTTTGCGTCGAAAAAACACCACTAGTTTCACTTCCATCATCCTTTGACTTAAAGAACAGCCCTTAAGATCAAATGCTAACTAAAATCAACTAGAACTTTTTTCTTTTAAGTTAAATACACCAACAAGTTTTAGGATTTTAGGGCCTTGGACTAGGCGAGTGGAGATTTAACTCTCCAAGGCCATATTAAACGTCAAACATAGGAGTCTGATTAATGAGAGAAAATCTAATAGCGTTAGGAAGACTAGGAAAGCTCCGGATCTGGGAGTTAAGCATGAGGGTCTGTGAAGACAGGGAAGAGAGATACCCCCTCTCCTACTTGTCCGAACTTACCTCACGA
>APFE030855025.1:3389-30767 GCA_000404065.3 Pinus taeda | reverse complement strand
CTTAAGGGTTTGATCAATAAAGAATCATTTCATATTATTTCTGGGTTTATTTGCATTATCTTATATTTTCATATCATATCTATAATATTTCCGGGGTTAGATATATAACGGGTTTCTTACTAGGTGTTTTCATTTTCTTTCCTCGGGGCATCAATTACCAATAATAATGCTTTACTATGCCCTTTGAATTCCTTCAAACTAATTTTTCAAACCAAGCTTATGCAAAAATTAAAAAAAAAACTACACACCTTTTTTCACTTTGTAGGAACTTGCTATTGAATCTGATGTATTTCTGTAACTTTGGATCATCCAATTTTGAAATTGCGACCTATAGTAGCCCTCTGCATCCTCTTTCCAATGCCACTAGTTTGATCCAAATTGGATTATCCAAGAAAGAGTTATGCACAATCTCCCTAGATGAACTGATTATAGACCTTTCCAAAAGAGTGAACTTGTATGAAGTGCCACGTGTCACTGTTTCAACCTTTGGCATTAAAAAAAATATATAAGAAACTACAGTCCATCCTCTTTCTGTACATTCTCACAAAATTTTAATCCGATACTCAGAGAGAAAGTTATGATGATTTTCCCCAGGTCACCTATTTGGAATGTAATTTAGGAGTCTGCAAAGGACCAACTTCCTCAGATCATATCTCTGCAAATATAGCACAAACAACTCTGAAATTCAGAATCGAGGTTCAATGCGATTTTGTCTCAAATGGGTTTTTTTTTTTGCTTCTAAAACATCGCAAAAAAAAAGTTATAACGAAAATGCCACGATGATCTATTTGGAGCAGCGAAACCCTAGAATCCAAAGCTCTGATACCAAATGTTATGAAACCAACGCACAAAAAGATAGAAAAGAGAGATCAACGCTTTAGAATTCAGCGTCTTCAAGGGGGCAACCTCCTTTACATTACACAAATGAACAATTCTTGGATGATTCAAATGACAAAACCTCCTTTCTATATAGGAGTCTAAGGAGTCACAATATAACCTAGCCGACCTAACAATAATAATATAAAGCCACAAAAATACAATAGAGGGATTCTATGGGGCATAGTAATAAAAATATGGGGACAATAGGGGCACAACAATATTAATAAGGGATACAACTACAATAGTAATGGGGTAATCACTAGTATTATAGGGACCTAACAAAATGCCATTACAACCTCAGGTACTTATCGAATCCTTGGAAAAATGGGCTTTAGATTTTATTAGACCTATTAATCCTACATCCAAGCAGAAAAAGTATATATTAGTATGTACTGATTATGTCACCAAATGGGTAGAAGCTAGAGAATTAATTTTTGCTAACGAAAAATATGTAGTTAGTTTTATTTTTGAGGATATTTTTACTCATTTTGGTGTTCCAAGAGAAATTGTGACAGATCAGGGAACTCAATTCACATCCAAAATAATGGAGAGGCTTATGGAAGAGTACAAGATCAAGCATAGGAAATCCACTCCCTATCATCCACAAGCAAATGGTCAAGTGGAGTATACAAATAAAGTGATTGAAGGAATCCTCACCAAGATTGTGCATCTACATAGAAGATATTGGGTAGATAGGCTTCCTGAAGCCTTGTGGGCCTATAGAACTACATGGAGGAACACAACAAGACATACACCTTATGAACTTGTTTATGGAAAGCAAGTCCTATTCCCCATAGAGTTCCAAGTTAAAACTTTCAAGATGTCGGTCAAGTTGGGGATGGATTTATCAGAAGCTCAAAAGCATAAACTAGAGCAATTAAATGAACTCAATGAAATCAGATAAGAAGCTATTCAAAGGACTGGTCTAGTTCAACAACAGAGGGCTAAGTGGCATGACAATTACATCAAGGACAAAAGGTTTCAAGAGGGAGATTGCACAATGTTATTTGATTCAAAGTATAAGGATTTTCAAGGAAAGTTTCAAACTAATTGAGATTGAAAAAGTTTTCAGTAATGGAGCAGTAAGAATTAGGACAATAGATGAGCATCAAACTCCTATCCTTTTGAATGGTCATAGGTTGAAAATTGATCAAAGTTCAATCTCAAAGGAGGAGTTCATCAAGATCTTTCAAAATAATTCTAAAATGAAGTTGGTGAAGAAGAATCATTTTTATCCACCAACTTAGTCTTTGTTATTTTCATCATTGGATAAAAAAAATAAAAATAAAAATAAAAATAAAAATTGTATAAGGTTGAAAACCAATCACTGATTGGCATGCTTATACATAAAATACAGGGTGAAAATTAGAATATTATGACACCCTATATTTCCAAAAAATGGTGACTCATTGTGCATTATGAAAATTCATTGTTTTACTTCATTTTCATTCTGTTTCATTTCAGTAAGTTTCACTCCACTCCACCACCACATTCCACCAATAAATTTTTCTTCTTTAGCATTTCTTCCATATCCATTTCTCATTTTCATTGTGTCATATTTTCATCCACACAGTCATCTCCATTTTATACATTCATAAAGTCACATTTTATTCTCTGTTTTACATTCCGTAGATGTTCTCATGTTCCGCAATTGTTTCAGTTCCACAGCTAATCCTGTTCTGCAACCAATCTGACTCTGCAGTAACAGTTTGATCATTAGCTCAAAAAAATAAAAAGGTCAGTTCATAATAAATTTCATATGCAGGTATTGGAGGAGGAGAAAACAACTTTTGAAGACACATCAACATCTAAGCACCTAAAAGAGCAAACAAAAAAAGGTTAGCAAGTGGAAAGGTATGGTTCTAGAGGTGAGAATAAAAACCTATTTGAAATAGCAATATAAAACATAAGTTATATAATTTGTATAATCACACTACTCCTTGACTTGTCATCATGCGATTTGATTGCCATGATTATTCCACCATGCCTTCCGACTTTAATGCCTAACGGTCTCATGATTTGATCTCTGATTTTAACTCGTACTTCACTGTACTTCTCCATTACACTTGTTTAACGGCTAATTACATGACTTAACCCGATTGTATATGGCTCTTCACAACCCTATTGTTCCTTTATTACATCGAGTTCCTCGATTTTACTTCCATAGCCTTCTTATGTATACAAGAACTTGGATATAGTGAGCACAAAATCATTCGTTTTGTTTTCGATTCTCTCTCTGTGTATAGTAGAACTCCATTTTCCACACAATATACGTGTTCAACCACTCCATTCCATACAGTTTCTGCACTATTTCCAACATACAATTTCCCTGTTTCATATACCCTATATGTTTCATCCCCACATCTATCGTTTTCCTTCCACATACTCTGTTATTTCATCCCCGTATCTAGAACTATCTTTGCTTCCATATACCATTGCCGTATACACAGTCTTCCACATGCAGACAGTGAAGGGAATTTTAAGAAAAGCAGAGAACAAGAGTTATGGGTCCCATTGTAAGAACAAAACCTATAGGAGTGAAATATATGGAAGGATATCCTCAGTTGAAATGGATGTTGAAGAAAGCTGGTTGGCTGAGCTTCATTGAAAAGTTCGATGGACATCATAAAGAAATCACCAAGTCATTTGCTTAATCATTTGATGGGATGGATGTGGAGATTGGGGCCATAAAGTTTACAGTCACCGAGTCTTTCATTGCAGTAGCAATTGAGCTACCAAAAGTTGGAGAGAGGTGGTTCAAGAATAAAGAATTCCATGATGAAACTTGGAAATTCATTCTCCAAAACCCAGGTATGGACACTTCAATTTTTAAGAGACGAATTCCCATCTCTACAACTAAAGGGTAAATGGAGTAGCATGTTATTGATTTTGCAAAAATTTATCACATGCGAGGGCAGATTTGGTTCCATGTATGTATATCACATAATATTGTTGATGAATTTCCTTGAAAATGGAACCATCAATCTCCACTCCTGAACCTTCATTAGAGGATTAGCAATTACTTTCTGAGAAATTAGTCAACATCAAGGAACAATCCAAGAAAGAGAAGGAGAAGGGGAAAAGAAGATAGGTTATAGAGGAAGAAAACAAAGGCTCACAAAGTTTGAGGAGAAGTTCTAGACTTAAGGGTGGAATGAAGAAATAAAAATCAATGAAGGCTTTGTTAGTGTCAATCTTTTCACACTGTCATCAGTGATCAAAATTTACTCTTTTGCATTTCATATTAGGAGTCCCATTCTGATGAGGTTGCATTCCAGTAGGTCATGGATTTACTGATGGTAGGGTTTATTTTAATTTTTCCCTCATGATATGTACTTGCGACCTCCTTTCATACCTTTCGGTCATGATTCATGCTCATTTCATCAATTACATAGGGTTTTAGTCTCATTAGGTCTTAGGATTTATACCATGGTCAAAACTCAGTGATTACTACTAATAATCGTCAGAAAAGACATGAGGACGTCAATAATTATCGGAAAGTCATAATTTGTTAATTTGTAACCTTAATGAAGTTCTCACCTCAAAACTAGTTTTGAGGTGAAAACAAAGCATTTGTATTTTATTTTTAATTTCTTGTAATTTTATTGTTCTCATATGTAATAATGGTTCCATGCTTCTCCTGGACATCTGGTGATGTTGCCAAAGTACCGCCACTACAAAAAGTCAAAAGAATTTGAGCATCAGTCCACCTATCAAAGAAAAGAAACCAAGCATAAAAAAATAGTATTGGAAAAATTAGATAGACATTATAAAAGCGTGTTTCACCAAAAAAAATAAAAAAGTGAAAGCTATATAAAGCCATCATTCTATTTATCATTTTATTATGCTAGTTTTGAAGTTCAAAGTGCCAAGAGGAGAGCCAAGGATTGATTTCAAGCGTTATTGGGCAAATACAAGTCAATTGCTGCATTTTTGAGTTGGCACTGCGCACCTGGCAGCATTTCCCTGTGTAATTTTACACAGGAACTGCACTTTCAAAGTGGCTTTGTGCACCTGCGTGAGGCATTGCATTTTACTTGGCCAAGCCTAGATCATTCCCAAACTATCAATCCACCTCAAACTTTTAGTTTTTCTCTCTAACAAGTAAGTACATTACCCCTATCTTATGTTTTATGGTTTTGTTTGGCCAAGATTGGTGTTTCACATACTTAAATCTAAAACCCTAGCTTCTAGGGTGAAACCCTAGTTTTCCTCATATTACTAGTGTTTATATACCCTATCTGCTTGCCATTATTCACTAAACCCCATTCCTACATACCATATTTCCTAAACCCATTTCCCTGATACATTTTCCCTAAATCCCTATTTACACTCTCCATCAATCCTACAAACCCTACCCACTCTCCCTAAAACACTACTCATCCCTAAAATCCTGTTCACACATCATACTCTCACATTTTCCTTCATATTCAATTTTTTCATTTCATTCCTTCACCCTATCCCATCATTGTCCATATAAAGCCATACGTGTTCACAGTCACAGAAAAACAATGGAAAGAGACAGTGACAGTGACTATGAGGAAGTGACACTCAGTGATAGTTCCATGGAGAGACATAAGCAGCAGAGGAAGCCTCATAAAGGAGGAATAATTATCAGAGAAGAGCCTACTAGTTGGAGGGAGTTACTAGCTTGTCCACTTGCCATTTCTCGCTTTAAACACTAGACATGCTTTGATTTTTGTGAAATGATAGAAAGAGTCAGATTTCATCATGAGTTGGCTAGGCTATTTGTGACTCATTTTCATAGTAATGAAGTAACCCTTTCTAGAATAACCTTCACCATATCACCAGTTGTCATCTTAGAGGCTACAGGAATTCCAGATGTGGGTGAAAATTCGTACAAAGTTTAGGATATTGATGAGGAGTACTATGAGCCTTACACCAAGGCTAGATACAAAGACAAAATGAAGAGGGTATTCCCCTTCAAGTTTTTGGAAGAGAGGTATGCCCCATTAATGAAAATCATTATCAAGTACTTCACTTGTGAAGGTAGGTTCTCCTGGTTGTATGCCTACCACATTAGACTTCTCATTCATTTCTCTAGAGTAAAGATGATGAAGATGGCACATATTGTACATAGGAAGCCATACCCCTAGCAGTTGAATAACATTTACCATTACTCTTTGATCAACATCATTGTTCTTCACCACTTGAGCCTCCTTAACATGCCATGGGATACTTTCATTTCTCATGAGATGTTCAAAGGCCCACAAATCTTTTCATCAATACGTCATGAAGAAGGTGGACCTTCAAGCCATGAAAAAGTCAAAGAGATTGAAAATGTTGGAGTGCCAATGTTTGTGACATATAAGAGGGGTGCTAGGAAACTTTTTAGCTGCTAGGCAAGTAGTATCTCGATAAGGTGTGGAAGGGGTCTTGCCTTCGTCGTCAGGCCATAGGCAAATGCTATCTCCACAAGGTGTGGAAGGGGCTTTGCCTTCTTCTTCAGCAAAACAGGTACAAATTGAGAAAAAAAGCAAGGGAAAAAGCAAGGGAAAGGAAAAGGTGCAAGAAAAGGATCTTAGTGATGAGCAGTAAAGAGATTTCAATCTTGTTGAGCATGAGGAGCCACAACAAGACTTTACTCATCATGGTGTTGACATTATTGACTTGGAAGCTCAAGATCCGAAGACTATCAAAGACATTATCATAAAGGAACAAGAAGCTGAAATACAACCCTTGGAAAATAACGTAGAGAGAGCTAAGTTCATTATTAGATATTTAGAGTAGGAAAACAAACAATTGAGCAAAAAGCAAATCCTCATGGAGCTGCAAATGATCAAAGAAAACAGGTGAAAGGCCAAGGAGGCTCATGTCAAGTTGACTTCAATTGAGCAAGAGATTGAGAATGATAGGGAAAATTGTCTTGAGAGGGTCAACATACACCTTTAAGGGCTAATTGAGAAGGCCAACAGGGATAAGAAGATGCTTCGCCACATGGCCTACCATTACTTGACCCGCAGCAAAATCTGTAACATAAGGATCAGGAAACTTAAAGCTAGGTTGAGGAAGGCTTTAAAGATAAAAAAGGAGCAAGATAGGTTGAAGATATTAGATAAAACCACACTGGTCCATCATAGCAGCTGATGGTGGTGTTCCATGCAAAAATTGGGCAAGTTTTGATATTTTTTGCATTTCAAAATTTTGCAATTTTCAATAGAAAACTGGCCTAGAAGCACAATGCCATCGGCGATACGCTTTTTCCTAGAGCACTTGTTGGAGGAAACGTATATATATTTGGATTCAACATGATGAAAGCATTCATCCCAGAAAATTTAAGAAGTTTTGGAGAAAAACTAGGTGACCAAAAGGCCCAAAAACCACCAAAGAATGACCTCTCTACCTCTTTTTGGACACACAGAAGCAACATTGGGAGATTCAAGTTTTGAGGGGGCAAATGACCTCCAAAATCAAGTTTTTCTAGAAACTAGACTGGAAGACCATTCCAATGAGCCATCTTGGACTAATTTTTACTGAGGGAAAGGCCTCCAAAAGTGGGTGGAAAGTGGCGCTGCGCTTTTGGCTAATGTCGCTGCGCTTTTGACCAGTTTGCCAGAAAATCAAAATTTCGCCTACTTTCAATGCAAGTTGATTTTATCTCTCTTCATGGATGATTTTATGATTGTAATTAATGACTTGACATGTAAATTTAATAGTTAAATTATATTAGAGGGTAGATTCATCAGTTTGAGGTGGTTTTGGGGTCAACAAATCAGTTGCCATGCTTATAGAGGCAAGTTGTTCCACTGCCTATATTCCTGGTCCCTATTTGGAAATGATTGTAACAACTCATTTTCTCTTGGTTTTGACCCCTGATGGCTAGCATAGGTAGTTTGATGTCTATATTATGTATTTTTCCTGTCATTAGCAAAGGTTGGACTCTTTTGGATGCTTTGAGCTACATTGTATACCTTTATTAGTAGTTTAGTAAGGAAATAAACCAGGATTTGCAACTATTTTTATGGGATACTTGTGGTATGGTGTTTTTTCATAGTTTATTCTTATGTTATCATTTTTTCACATTTTTTATGTATGCCACAATCTAATTCATTGCTTCTAGCTTAATGAAATCAATATAGATAGGTAGAATTCATTGTTTACAATGCTCTGCCTTGGGAAGCTATTCAGTTTTCTATTTTTTCTACTGTTTGAGAAGGATACATGATCTTTGCATGCCCTCCTCAGCTCCTCACCAGTCTTATACCTATCATCTCACTCAATTTCAAGTGCCAAAGCACCTACCTACCTTGCCCCATAGAACACCCTGCATCTTGACTTAATTTCCTAGATCGAAAACTACCTGGCTCCATTTGATCCAGCAAAAAACCCAACAAAATCAATCAAAAACCCTAGAGCTACTATACCTAGCCTAAAATCCATATCTGATCCAATCATCTTGACTGAGATTCACAAGGAGAGAGCCCTCTCCTGACCTGGTAGGGCTAGCTACCAGGTTAAGCTTGGTTTGTGGTTCTCCTAGGATTGCCTTCCTTCAGCCTGAGGTCAATCTAGGCTCTAACATAATGGAAACCATACTGGGGAAGAAAATATCATTATACCCCAGTACTACTAATAAGTTCTGAACTTTTGGATGATAATTTTATAATTCATTAGGCTGAAAAGTGGAAAGTTGTAAAGCAATATAAAAATCTTGAGAACTTTGAACACACTGGCTTGAAGAAGATACACCAAGTCTAATCCTGATCCCGATCCTCCTCCCATATTTGAAAATACTAATCTCATTCTGCGGATACTCAGACAAGAAAGTTCACCAAGTCCTAGACCTATTTTTATATCTCATTCATGCCCTGCTGAGTGGTTGTTCCTTGAAGATCTCCCTTTTAATAGGCATTTTGGTCTCTCTCTGTTTAGAACCACATCTGATAGTGAACTGCTAGACATAGTCTCGGATCCAAAATTCACCAAAGAACTTGAAATCCAACAAGATGAATTGTTAAGTAACCGAACCATTCATAATTCTCCTTGGTCATCCCTCACCACTAATAGTCTCCCTGAACTCTCTGACTCGACCTCAACATCTTTTGCCTCACCATCATTTCCCCATATTTATGAAAATCATCCCTCATATCCATTCATACCTTCACTCCCTCATCAGCCTATCACTACCCCTCAAACACCCATCACCTCTGTTGCATCAACTGTCCTTGTTGTCATAAATCCCCCTGTTTCCCCAACACTAGTTTCCAATCTGCCTTGAATCATGGCTGCTAGATATGCACCTCTTGTTCTACCTTAGGACCTGGATGATATGTCTACTAATTACCAAAGTAAGATACCTATTTTTGATGCTACTCAAAGTATTACAGCGCAGCAACATGTTGACAGGATGAATGACTTCTTTGACCTTCATGAGGTAGATGTAGAAAATGTCTCCATGAGATTATTTGTACAGAGTTTTGGAGGCAAGGTTCAAAAGTAGTTCAGAGCATTACCAGCAACCTCTATCGATACTTTACCGGTTCTACATAGACAATTCTTGGACCGATGGGAGGTAAAGAAAAACCCACTTCAAATTCTATCTGAGTATGAAAATATCAAAAGGAATGTGGGTGAAAGTGTGCAAGATTACTGTGTAAGGTTCAATGCAGTTTATAATGCTATTCCGGCTGACATTAAACCACCTATGGGGTTAGCATTGATCAAATTTCTAGACAGTTTTGATGCTGATATGGCATATCGACTGCGAGAAGGAGATCCTACTACACTTGAGGATATGCAGAAGAACACTGTGAGTGTAGAGGAAAATCTGCTGGCCAAAAGAGCAAGGATGAAAACTGAAAAGAAGGTGACTATAAAGGAAGAAGCATCTTTCTCAGATGTTAAGGAAGATAATATTCTCTGGAAAATTGAGAAAATGTTTGACCAGTTGATAGTTGCAGACAAGCCTAAAACCACAATCAAAATTCCAAACTTCAGAGGATAGTAGCAACCCCAATTCAGGATTAAACAAAGGGAGAAAAAGGCACAAGATCAGTCATCACAACAGTAGTAAGTTAGAACTCCTTTGCAACAAAACTATGTGCATGGAATAGAGGATGAAGATGGTGATGATCCAGTGGTAGAGGTGAATCATTTCTTTACTGCTAATGGTTTGCCAATCTTTCTCACAAAAGATGAAGAATATTCGGAGGTCCCAGATGCCCAAAGGGATGAAGACTACATACTAGCAAATGAGGCAATTTTGGAGGATGATTCGGATGATTATCAACAAGGATATATGAATGCATTAATAGCATAGCAGAAACAATATTCATTGAGAAGCAGAGATGTACTAGTCAGTCCAGTTCAAAAGAGAAAGGAAGCGCAACCCAAAAATGACTCTTCAAACATTCAGAAGAAAGGGAAAGAGCCTACTGATCCGACTTCCAGCAAAGGACCATTTGTAAATAGCATTGGAAACGAGAAGAATAATCAGCAAAGTGCAACAAAATAATAGTAGCTATAAACACCAGGTGTCCAAAATTTTGCACATAGATTCTTTATCTGATATGGTCAATGGAGAAGATGATCACCTTGAGCTCATTTTTGGCCCTGCCTTCAAAGGTCAATCTGAGGATAGTGAAGTTCCTCCATTCTATATGAGCCTTAGACTACATGATTATGTCCTCCATAATGCCATGTTTGATTCCGGAGCTTCACATAATCTGATGCCAAAAGCCATTATGGAGAAACTAGGCCTTGACATTACTTGAAAATATCATGACCTGTATTCTTTTGATTCCGGTAGGGTCCATTGTACTGGTCTTATCAAAGACTTGGTGGTATCTTTAGACCAAATCCTGGCCAAAAATGTTCTGATGGATGTGGTTGTGATGGATATTCCACCACGGTTTGGTATGCTTTTGTCTAGATCCTGTGGTGCAAAGCTTAAAGGGACTTTACAACTAGATTTCTCCTATGCTACCATTCCCGTGTTTCGCCAGTTGAGAAAACTATATAGGGAGAAGAAAATGAAATACATGATTACAAGAAGGGAGAAACCGCTTAATCATCCAATTAATGATGTACATATAGATTTATCCATGTGTACTATATTCAGATAGTGGTTTGAATGATGTTGATAGTCAATTAGTTGAAGTAGAAGATGTTCCAGAGATTTCAGAAAATTTTAAAGTAGCCCTTGATCAAGAAAGAAATAAAATTGCAAGTACTTCTGAGCAGTCTACATATCGGCAGCAACAAAAAGATAGTGAACAACAAAAAAATGAAGAGATCAGTCAAAGTCAGAAAGAGAATGAAAAAAAATTCAGCATTTAGAAGAAGAAGCAGGCATATGGAGCATGGATTTTGATGGAACCGTGGGTAAGGATGGTGCCATCATAGGGATTTCGATTCCTAGCCCCGCTTTGCAGCCAAATAAAGTTCCTAGTAATGTTAGAATATGTTCATATAAATTGACCTTTGAATTTTCTAACAATGAAGCCAAATATGAAGCATTGATTGCAGGTTTGAAAATTCTGAAAAAGATGAATGAAAAGGGATATCAATCTATGGAGATTAGGAGCTGATAATCAAGCAAGTCAAGGAAGAATATGAAGCTAAACACCTGCAGATGAGAGCCTATTGAAATGCAGTTTTAGATATCTCACGTATGTTTCTAGAATATACTTTGACAGCTGTACCTTGTGCTCAAAATGTTATTGCAGATTCACTTACCACGACTGCAAGTAATTTGAAGATTCTAATGAATTCCAATAACAATTTTGAGATCTATGTCAAACACCACCCTACTGTTTCGGACAATTTAAGGTATTGGCAAGTGTTTTGGGATGATAAGGAGATCAATACCTTTTTGTAGAATGAAGGAAACTACAAGGATGCTTCCATAGATGTTGACTATGATACCAATGAACTGGAAATTGAGGTGAATCAAATGGAAATATTGCAGCTAAAAGACAATATTATTCCTAAAGGTCTCATACCTCTAGAATAACTTTTCAATCAAGATGATGTGGCTAGAAAGCCAAGCTTGGTGCCTACAGACAAAAGTGTTGAGGATGTTGATCTTGGAACAACAAATAAGCCCAAGTTTGTGAAATTGTCCAAAACATTGTCTCCTAAGGTAAAGTCTAAATATGTTAGATTGTTATCTGAATTTTCTGATGTGTTTTCTTGGGATTATTCAGATGTAAAGGTTTACAACAGAGACATAATTCAGCACACTATTCCCATCAATCTAAATCAGAAGCCGTTCAGATAGAAGTTGATAAGAATCAACCCCAAGTTACTACCTTCCATTGTAAAAGAGGTGAACAGATTATACAAGGCTGGCATAATTGTCCCAATCAGATTTTCTGACTGGATTTCAAATCTTGTTCTAGTAAGAAAGAAGAATGGGGAAATCAGATTATGTATCGATTTCTGGAATCTAAATAAAGTATAATTGAAGGAAAATTACTCGCTGCCGAAGATGGATCATATCCTCCATAGAGTGGTTGGGGCATCGTGTATGTCACTACTCGATGGATATTTGAGGTATAATCAAATTTGAGTGCATGAAGATGACCGAGATAAGACTGCCTTTACCACCCATTGGGAACTTTTCATTATGCTAAAATTCCATTTGGTTTGAAAAATGTTGGAGCCACATTTCAGTGTGCAATGGACATCGCTTCTGCCAATGAAAAGGATGTATTTCTGGTTGTATATTTTCATGATTTGACAGTGTTTTCAGGTTCAAATGATGAGCATCTTCACCATTTAAGGATTTTGTTTCAACGATGTAGGAAATTTGGGATATCACTCAATCCAAAGAAAAGTCTCTTTTCCATGGATGAAGGGAAGCTGCTTGGTCATATTATCTCAAAGGAAGGAATTCACATTGATCCTTCAAGGGTAGAAGCAATTCAACAGATAGATTTTCCCAGGAACAAAAAAGAGATACAAGATTTTAATGGTAAGATGATTTTCTTACGTAGATTTATACCCAATATAGCTGAGCATTTGAGATAAATTACTAATATGTTAATGAAGGATAGCATGGTAAAATGGATGGAGGATGTAATGAAGTCCTTTAATATGGTAAAGTATGCTTTATCTACAACCCTGGTTTTGATTTGTCCTGATTATACACAATATTTCATTTTATTCTCATTTGCATTTGAGCATACCATGGTAGCAGTTTTAATGCAAAAGAGAGATCAGTTGGACAAGCCCATTGCATGTTTCAGCAAGACCATTAGAGATGCTGCCTTGCGGTACAACATAATTGAAAAACAGGCTCTTGCTCTTGTCAAAGCTTTGAAGGACTTCAGAGTATATATTCTGCACTCACACATCATAGCATATTTTCCTAACACAGTGGTTAAGGATGTGCTGATACAAACTGATCCAAAAGGAAGGTGGGGAAAATGGATTGTAGCAATGTTAGAATATAATATGGAGATCAAGCCTACAAAGCTGATCAAAGGACAAGGCTCGGAAAGGTTAATGGCAGAATAATATCTGCATGCTTTAGATATAAATCTTATCACAGCCATGTCAGAAGATGAAGAAGAAAGCTCCCTAATTCAAGAGTCTGAAATGCTCCTTCAGTCACCATGGTATTCATGTAGTGTATGTACTTTAGCACCTCTCACCACCTCCAAGGATGACAAAGAACAAAGGTAGATCTCTCAAACTTAAAGCTGCCAAATTTTTCATTTTGAATAATGCACTTTATTGGAAGGATCCATGAGGGGTTTTTCTGAATTGTTTAATTGAAGATGAAGCCTAGCAGGTGATGAGTGACTTTCACAAGGGTGATTGTGGTGGTCAATTGTCCTGGAAGACAATAGAAAACAAAACATTGAGAGCAAGCTATTACTGGCCAACCTTATTTTCAGATGTGTACAAAACAGTCATGAGCTACCATGAATATCAGGTGTTTCAAGGTAAAACAAAATTACTGCCTCTTCCTCTAAAACTGGTTGAAGTCAATGCACCATTTCAATAGTGGGGGCTTGATTTTATCGGGGAAATCCATCCAACATTGTCGGCACAACACAAATGGATCCTAACAACAATCAACTATTTTACCAAGTGGATTGAAGCAATTCAAACTAGACAAGCCACATATACAGTAATCATTCAATTCTTGGAATCAAATATTTTATCTCGTTTTAGTTGTCCTAGTAAAATCATCACAGATAATGCAGCCACATTCAAATCAAATAAGATGATCAATTTTTGCAACAAGTATAAGATTACTTTGGGCCATTCTACAACATATTACCCTTAGGGAAATGGTATGGTTAAATCATCTAATAAGTTATTGGTGAATATCATCTAGAAGATGTTGGAAACAAATAAGAAGGGTTGGAACAGAAAGTTAATTAATGCCTTGTGGGCTGACAGAGTAAGCCAGAAGAAGTCCATAGGTATGTATCCATTTGAATTAGCTTATGGCATTGTTAAACTTTTACAGGAGGCTGGCAGTGAGGAAGATGATTTTTAGAGAAGAATAAATCAGATGATCCATTTGCAGCAAACAAGGGAGGAATTTTTCCAAAACACCTTCAGATTGCAAGAAAAAATCAAAAAGATTTATGACTGGAAAATAAAAGCAGAAAAAATCCAGCTTGAGGATGTAGTGTTATGGTGGGATGCTAAGAATGAAGATAAGGGCAAGCATGGTAAGTTTGAAAACTTATGGAAAGGACCCTATAATATTGTTGCATACAGAGGACAAAATGCATTCCTGCTAAAGGAAATGGATGGACAAGATTGTTTAGGAGGGCTAGTTAATGGTAGGCTATTGATGCGCTACTTATTCTAAGGTGATTTCTAAAATCATGATGTGATCATTGTATATACCATCTTCATTTTCATTGCAAGATTTCAAAGGTACGCAGTCATTTCAGCTTGGGGCTTGAGGTGAAGGCTATAAAGTTGAGTGATTTGTGTCAGTTGGTGTGTTTAATTCAGTTTCGAGTCACAATTTGAGTCTTGAGTCAGTTTTAGTCTTTGAAGTGTCTTGAACCTATTGCCTAATGGATGAGGCACTAGTCTACATGTTCCCAAATATCTATGGTTTTTGGAACCTCCAAGGAGCTACCATCCTCATTGGCACCAATGTTAGTGTCAGTGTCTTCACACTGCCATCAGTGATCAAAATTTACTCTTTTGCATTTCATATTAAGAGTTCCATTTTGATGAGGTTGCATTCCATTAGGTCATGGATCTACTTATGGCAGGGTTTATTTCAGTCTGTCCCTCAGGATATGTACTTGTTGACCTCCTTTCATACCTTTCAGTTATGATTCATGCTCATTTTCAGTTCATTTCATCAATTACATAGGGTTTCAATCTCATTAGGTCTTAGGATTTCCACCATGGTCAAAATTCATTGATTATTGCGAATAATGGTCAGCAAAGACATAAGGAGGTCAATAATGATCGGAAAGTCGTAATTTGTTCATTTGTAACCTTAATGAAGTTCTCACCTCAAAACTAGTTTTGAGGTGAAAACAGAGCATTTTTATTTTACTTTTAATTTCATGTAATTTTATTGTTCTCATATGTAATAATGGTTCCATGCTACTCCTAGACATCTGGTGATGTTGCCAAAGCACTGCCACTGCAAAAAGTCAAAAGAATTTGAGCATCAGTCCACCTATCAAAGCAAAGAAACCAAGCATAAAAAAATAAAGTATTGGAAAAAGCAGATAGACATTATAAAAGTGGGATTCACCAACAAAAATAAAAAAGTGAAAGCTATATAAAGCCATTTTTCTATTTATCATTTCATTATGCTAGTGTTGAAGTTAAAAGTGCCAAAAGGAGAGCCAAGGATCGATTTCAAACGTTATTGGGCAAATAAAAGTCAATTGTTGCATTTTTGGAAAAATCTAAGCGGTGCTGCACTTTTGAGGAGGGCGCTGCGTTTTTGAGTTGGCACTCTGCACCTGGTAGCATTTCCCTGTGTAATTTTACACAGGTGCTGCGCTTTCAAAGTGGCACTATGCACCTGTGTGAGGCATTGCATTTTTTCTTGGCCAAGCCCAGATTATTCCCAAACTATCAATCCACCTCAAAACTCTTAGTTTCTCTCTCTAACAAGTAAGTACATTAGTCCTATCTTATGTTTTAGGGTTTTGTTTTGCCAAGATTGTTGTTTCACATACTTAAATCTAAAACCCTAGCTTCTAGGTTGAAACCCTAGTTTTCCTCATACCACTAGTGTTTATATACCCTATCTACTTGCCATTATTCACTAAACCCCATTCCTACATACCATATTTCCTAAACCCATTCCCCTCATACATTTTCCCTAAATCCCTATTCACACTCTCCTTAAATCCTACAAACCCTACCCACTCTCCCTAAAACCCTACTCATCCCTAAAAACTTGTTCACACATCATACTCTCACATATTCCTTCATATTCACTCTATTCATTTCACTTCTTCACCCTATCCCATCATTGTCCATATAAAACCATAAGTATTCACAGTCACAGAAAAACAATGGAAAGAGACAGTGAATATGACTATGAGGAAGAGACACTCAGTGATAGTTCCATGGAGAGACATAAGCAGTAGAGGAAGCCTCATAAAGGAGGAAGAATTATCAGAGAAGAGCCTACTAGTTTGAGGGAGATACTAGCTTGTCCACTTTCCATTTCTTGCTTTAAACACCATGCATGCTTTGATTTTTGTGAAATGATAGAAAGAGTCCGATTTCATCATGAGTTGGCTAGGCTATTTGTGACTCATTTTCGCAATAATGAAGCAACCCTTGTTGGAATAACCTTCATCATATCACCAGCTGTAATCTTAGAGGCTACAGGAATTCTAGATGTGGGTGAAAATTGGTACAAAGGTCAAGATACTGATGAGGAGTATTATGAGCCTTACATCAAGGCTAGATACAAAGACAAAATGAAGAGAGTATTCCCCTTCAAGTTTTTGGAAGACAGGTATGCCCCATTAATGAAAATCATTATCAAGTACTTCACTTGTGAAGTTAGGTTCTCCCAATGGTATGCCTACCACATTAGACTTCTCATTCATTTCACTAGAGTAAAGATGATGAATCTCCCTTACTTCATGTTTAGAAACATTGAGAAGATGGCACATATTGTACAGAGGAAGCCGTACCCATTGTAGTTGAATATAATTTACCATTACTCTTTGATCAAAATCATTGTTCTTCACCACTTGAGCCTCCTTAACATGCCATGGGAGATTTTCATTTCTCATGAGATATTCAAAGGCCCATGAATATTTTCATCAGTACATCATGAAGAAGGTGGACCTTCAAGCCATGAAAAAGTCAAAGAGACTGAAACTGTTGGAGTGCCAGTGTTTGTGACATATAAGAGGGGTGCTTGGAAACTTTTTGCAGCTGCTAGGCAAGTATTATCTCCACAAGGTGTGGAAGGGTTCTTTCCTTCGTCATCAGGCCATAGGCAAATGCTATCTCCACAAGGTGTGGAAGGGGCTTTGCCTTCTTCTTCAGCAAAACAGGTACAGGTTGAGCAAAAAAGCAAGGGAAAAAGCAAGGGCAAGGAAAAGGTGAAAGATGTTGGACACAGATTGTCATCGATGTTAATATGGCAATACTGGAGGAGCAGAGGGAGCCAAGAGGAGCAGACAGAATAGAGCCACTAGTGGAGTAGATGGAGATGAGAGGAGCTAACAGAGCACGAAGCACCACCAGCAGAGACATATACATATATGCCATATATATGTCAAAGAAGAGGAGCATACACAGTTATCAGGAGCCTATATTGGGAGCCTATCGGGAGTGGAAAGGAGGATGCAAACAGAGCAAATAGAGCCATTGGAGTCATCGGAGATCCATATCAGAGCAAGAGGAACGCTGCTTGTAATATATGCAAAAACAGAGCTATCAGAGCCATATTTATAGACCATACAATATGCCAAAGAAGAGGAGCAATGGAGAAGACAGAGTTATCATTAACACTATCGGAGGAGCCATATATATATAACATATATATATATGTCAAAGTAGAACAGAGCCATGGGAGGAAACAAACAGAACTATTGGAGCACAGACATATATATGCATGCATTTAACAACCATCGGGAGCCATATATGCCACAAACTCATATATCAGAGGCCAAAACTCATAAAACTCATGTATACAGGGCTATATGCACTATCGGCGGTAAACACATATATAAATAGGGCTATATACACTATCAGTTGAGAGAAAGCCCATAGATATGTGCTTAACACTATCGGAGGCGCAAACGGAGGCTAAGGCGTGCACATATGGTGTTTACACTATCCTAGCAGGCATACGCATAAATATCGGCGACAGTGCTAATCAGCGGTTCGACTATGTGCCATCACCCCAAACCCCTAATAGCAATACATTTATATGCGGACCCGACAGGGATATTAACTTTTGTTTATTGTTATATCGCATCCGTTGCTATATCGTAAGCCGTAAAGACCTTGCCACATGAAAGTGCCAATTGCAATAATATACGCAGACCCGATGGCATATCACAGTTTGATTGAATGCTATATCACATCCACGGTAATGGTATATGTTATAAAGTCTCCCCATACCTGATTTCCGATAGTGATGAAAGCTGCAGACCCGACGGAGGCATTAAAAACAGTCTATAATAATATTGCATCCGTCACTATATTGCATATGTTATGAAACCTTGCCACACCCAAGCGCCGATTGTGATTTAAGCTCGGACCCGATGCAGAAATAAATACGAGCGTAATGCACCCTGAAGTCCGCCCTTCAGTCCTTTTTTAATGTTTTTCTCATATCCTCTGTATAATGGAATTTTGGCTTGCGCGGCTTGTTTTTAAGCCGAAAGGCTTACAATGGTTGTTTCGATGGCTCAGAAGCTTGAACATCAGTTGAAAGGGTTGAAATAATGTCGATTGTGATTGCGATTGGGACATGGATGTCCATTAAACTATGCCGAATCTATGAATGCCTGCTATCATTGTTAAAGGAGCGTTGTTACAGTCATAACCAGTAAAATGTGTTCTCCATGGAGTTTTGGACATCACAAATGAATCTAAGTGTCTTCAGAAATTTAGAATTGTACAACACAGAGGAAGTTGCAGTGACTGAGAAGGTCAAGCGAGGAGGAAGCCAAAGAGACAGCGAGTAAGTAGAAACGAATGGGCAAAGGCATGAGAGTGTATAAAACAGTAAAAACATATAACTATTGATGTTTTGATGGTGAAGACCCAGAGGGTGAGGTAGTAGAAGCAACATAGGCAAAAGAGGCAACAGAAGCAACAGAGGCTGTAGAGGTAGCAAAAGAAGTAGAGGTAGGAGAGTAGGAGTGAGAGAACCTCAGCTGAAGAGAGTAACAGCATACCAGTTTATACCAAGGTTGGGTTGGAGCCTCAGAATAGAACAGGACTGAAGTCATTGGGGTTGGTGCTCCTAAGTGCAGAACTACTGCAAAACAGAGTTGGTGCTCTAGAGGTTGGAGCCTCACTGAAGTCCAAGTTGGAGCTTGGCAACAATTCACAATCAGATTTATACTTATATTGCATTTATTGCACTGTCTTGAGTTTTAATAAAAGCATTAATTCCAGCTGTTGATTTTTGTGTTCTGTGTATACATACACATATCTATATATGGTTTTGGCAATCACTAGAACAATTAAAAAATAATAAGAAATACTGATTCACCCCCCTCTCAGTATTTCCAACAAAATAAAAGGATCTTAGTGATGAGCAGGAAAAATATTTCAATCTTGTTGAGTGTGAGGAGCCACAATAGCACTTTACTCATCATGGAGTTGACAGTATTGACTTGGAAGCTCAGGATCCGAAGACTATCAAAGACATTATCATAAAGGAACAAGAAGCTGAAATACAATCCTTGGCAGATAACTTAGAGAGGGCTAAGTTCATTATCAGATATTTAGAGTAGTAAAACAAATAATTGAGCGACAAGAAAATCCTCATGGAGCTGCAAATGATCAAGGAAAACAGGCGAAAGGCTAAAGAGGCTCCTGTGAGGTTGACTTCAATTGAGCAAGAGATTGAGAATCATAGGGAAACTTGGCTTGAGAGGGTCAACATACACCTTGAAGGGCTGATTGAGAAGGCTAACAGGGGTAAGAAGATGCTTAGCCACATGGCCTACCATTACCTTTCCCGTAACAAAATCTGTAACATAAGGACCAGGAATCTTAAAGCTAGGTTGAGGAAGGATTTAAAGAATAAAAAGGAGCAATATAGGTGGAAGATATTAGCTAAAGCCTCACTGGCCCATCAAAGCAGCTGATGGTGGTGTCCCATGCCAAAATTGGGCAAGTTTTGATGATTTTTTGCATTTTCCAAATTTTGCAATTTTCAAAACAGAAAACTGGCCAACAAGCGCAGCGCCACCAGTGCTGCACTTTTCCCTGGAACACTTGTTGGAGGAAAATTTTATATATTTAGATTCAGCATGATGAGAGAATTCATCCCATAAAATTTAAGAAGTTTTAGAGCAAAACTAGGTCACCAAAAGGCCCAAAAACTACCAAAAAATGACATCTCTACCTCTTTTTGGACACACAGAAGCAGCCTTGGGAGATTCAAATTATGTGGTAGGTGAGGGGGCGGGGGGGGAGGGGGAGAATGACCTCCAAATGCAAAAATTCAAGTTTTTCCAGAAACTAGATAGGAAGACCTTTCCAAGGAGCCATCTTGGGCTAACTTTGGCTAAGGGAAAGGCCTCCAAAAGTGGGTGGAAAGTGGTGCTGCGCTTTTGGCTAATGGCGCTGCGCTTTTCACTAGTTTGCCAGAAAATCAAATTTTTGCCTACTTTCACTACAAGTTGACTTTGTCTCTCTTCATGGATCATTTTATGATTGTAATTAATGAATTGGAATGTAAATGTAATAGTGAAATGATCTTAGAGGGTAGATTCATCAGTTTGAGGTGATTTTGGGGTCAATGAATCAGTTTCCATGCTTATAGAGGCAAGTTGTTCCACTGCCTATATTCCTGGTCCCTGTTTGTAAATGGTTGTAACAACTCCTTTTCTCTTGGTTTCGACCCCTGATGGCTAGCATAGGTGGTTTGATGTCTATATTATGTATTTTTTCTGTCATTAGCAAAGGTTGGACTCTCTTGGATGCTCTGAGCTACATTGTACACCTTTATCACCAGTTTGGAAAGGAAATAAACTAGGATTTGCAACTATTTTTATGGGATACTTGTGATATGGTGTTTTCGCATAGTTTCTTTTTCTGTTATCAATTTTTCACATATTTCATGTATGCCACAATCTAATTCATTGCTTCTAGCTGAATGAAATCAAGATAGATAGGTAGAATTCATTGTTTACAGTGATCTGCCTTGGGAAGCCATTCAGTTTTCTATGCTTTCTAACATTTGAGAAGGATACATGATATTTGCATGCCCTCCTCAACTCCTCACCAGTCTTAGACCTATCATCTCACTCAATTTCAAGTGCCAAAGCACCTACCTACCTCGCCCCATAGAACACCCTGCATCATGACATAATTTCCGGGACCCAAAACTGCCTGGCTCCATTTGATCTAGTAAAAAACCCAATAAAATCAATCAAAAACCCTAGAGTTGCTATACCTAGCCTAAACTCCATATCTGATCCAGTCATATTGACTGAGATTCACAAGGAGAAAGCCCTCTCCTGACTTGGTAGGGCTAACTACCAGGTTAAGCTTGGTTTGTGGTTATCCTAGGATTGCCTTCCTTCATCCTGAGGTCAATATAGGCTCTAACAAACTTAGTTCATAGAATTGGGAGAAGAAACTCCAACTCAGTCCCAAGATAACATCTCATTTGAGCAAAGCCCACAACACTCTCCTCAACAGGACTTTGAAAGCAGCCCAAAGAGAGTCTCTCCTGGGATTGACCCAATCCAACAATAGATTTATGATTATATTGAGTCACTGGAGCAAAAGAATACATTAGTAGATCAAGGGACTTCATCCAACCCTGAGCAGTCAACTACATCACAAGAGGCTTTGACTAGCTCACTTAAGCAGGAAATCTATGATCTAGAGGTCTTAAATAGGCATATTCAGAAGGAAAATGAAGCTTTAAAAGAACAAAACAAGTAGGATAAGATCATTCATGATAACGCCATGCTTCATTTTGGTCTGTGGCATAAGAATGACATAAAATTAAAGAGGAAAAGCAGGAAGCTAAACCAGGCTCTCATTAACCTCAAATATAGATTCCTCATGAGGAAGCCTAGGATGGTAGTTGTAGCAAAGAGAAGTAAGAAAAGGTTGGATGTTTTGGTTGAAGTCTCAGAGCAGATGCAGTAGAATGAGGGTGTTTACAATTTTGATTGCATGGGGACATGCAATAGTCTCGCAGTGGGGGTATGTTGAGTTCCAAAAATGCCTCTTTCTTAAGCAACTTTCTCATCCTTCTTCCTTTGTTTTTCAATGAAAAATGCATCCTTGATCATCATAATCCATTACATATTGCCTCAAGGAGTGTATTTTAGTGATTTACAAGTTATATTGTTATGTTTGTTATTTAAATAGGTTTTTGTTTTTCAGCTACGGAACACAGCCACATTCTGCAGCTAACCGACTGTTCCGCAACCATCTCCATGCTTTTGTAGGTTACAGGTGTCAAGAGAGGAAATGGACCACATGGGTACCTTGGAAAACGTTAGAACATGGATGGTATCCTATCCATTTGGCCAAGTTTGATGAGAAGGACCTCGATCAAAGGGAAGTCAATGGAAGAAACCTATGGCTAGTAGAACTCTGTTTTTGCACGATTCTCAGTATTTGATCTGAGGCAGTCTCTTGAAGCCAAGGACCTCATCCGCCACCTACATAAACATAATCCAACAGCCACTATTAGAAGATTTATGTTTCAAGGCAACCGAAGACAAGAATTTTGGATTCATTACCTGTCTACGTGTTTTGTTGTAGACGAATTTTGTCTTCAAACAGTTGTATATTTTTCCTATAAATACCAGCGTTTAGAATGCAGAAGAAGTTCAATTTTTTGCTTATGTAATAGTGCATATTTCCAGTTTGTAGTGTGAGAAACTCAGTGCTCTATTTTAATATAAAAACTTTGTTTTCAATGGATACCTGAAGTGTGTGAAGTGTTGATTCCGTGTTGATAATCCGAGACCTTTCAGAGGGCCCCTGCGTGGTCAAGGCTACATTGTATTTCTGTACATTTTATTTATGTTTGTCTTTCTTAGTTTAATTGTACATTTACTGTGTTTTTAATCATGTTCATAATCATTTTCTAACACTGTGTATATTGTAGCTTGTGTCGTTTGTTTTCAATAACTCAGAGTAGTTGCATTCCAGCATAGAATAGTCCTTTAAGTTTTTTTTTCTTTCTAATCTCTTAACTATAGTTTTGAAATTGATGTCAGTAGCATAATTCAATTTATTTCATCTGCTATTCCTTAGTTTCTAGATTTTAGATTAAGTTGTTCAATGCCTTTTTCTTATTAGTGTAGTCACTCATGATATAAATGAATGTTTCCAAAAGCCTTTCATTGATGGTTAATCCTCAAACTAAATAGTGAAATGTTGTATTTATGATTGAGTCTTTCATTACAATTGTTGTTCATTAGTTTTTGAGTTAAGCAGTTCAATGTACTTTTCTTATCAGTTTAGTAACTCATGATATAAATGGATATTTCCAAGAACCCTTTCAGTTGAAGGTTAATCCTAAAACTAAGTGGTGAAATGTTTTATTTATGAGTGAGATTTTGTTTTCATTTTCATGTTCACTCTTCTTAGAATGGTGAAGAATGAAATCTCTCAAGATTGCTATCATAAGGAGGTAGTTATCCCTAAGTTATGTAGCAGAGTGACAACAATACCTCATTTAGCCTTGCTTTCATAATAGAATAATTGCAATTTCATTTTTATTTCTTCACTTAGTTTAGTTGTAGTTCCATCTTCAGTTGTTTATTAAGCTCTAATTCTGCAAATAGATTCAACAGTAGAAGTAATCTTATTTCCAGTATTCCATTTTTTATTTATCATAGATAGCTGCCATTTTATTTTCTCATTTAAAACTGTAGTTTTGTAATTAAGTAGATAGTAATTTTAAAGTCCTTTTAGTTCATGTTATGGAAACAATTATAAAAGCAAGAAGAGTGGCTCTGCTTTTTTCACTTTCTTATTTAAAAACTTTACTTCCAAAATTGGCCTAAGAGCACTTTTAACTTTCATTTGATTTCTCTAGGTTCTTAGCAGCAGTAGATTAAGATTTTGATTACATTGCAAAGCATTAGGAATCAAAAGAACAAAACCCCAAAACAAACACAAACTCAAAAATAGTGAGGTAAGAAAGGGTCATCTAGCACATATAGTGCACTAAACTTTATCAATTTATGATATCCGAAATGATAATTTATGTAGCAATTTAGGACACTAAATTGACTGAACCCTAAGCTCTTTGAAGCCCTGATAGTGAATTTAGTCTTTGAGAAGTTACCAACAAAGATGCAAGTGTTCTTGTCTAGCATAATGTTGGTGCCCACAGAAACCCTGAGCGCAGGAGAAGCAATGGCAGCCAAAGGAACTGCCACGAAGGTTGTAATGATAGCTGAGGGAGCTGCCCTGGAGGTTGGAAGTATATAAGTGCCAGCAGAAGTGCCGAAATCCCCTAGGACACCCAAGTTGAGGCCTACGCTGACCTAGGAGGGTCCAATATCAAACAAGGATAAGAAGAAAGCACAACAGCCGAAGCACGCATCACCCAGAAAGCACCCATAGACAGGAAAGCCCACTGTGCAGGAAAAGGGTAAGGTGATTGACCTAGAGCTTGAAGCTGAGGTTGAAGAACTCCATGTGGGCGCAGATGATATTAATATGGAGGGGGCAAAGGACATTGATGTGGAGGGGTCTGGCCCCATTTCTAAACTTCCTAAGTACATTCCTCTACGCAGAGGAAAGCAAAAGGTTCTGAAGGATATTGATGAAAGTAAGTTCACACTACACCAGACCAAAATGTCTTTGAAGGACCACGCCTGGGGTGCATCCCCCTTTTAAAATTGGAGGACTGGGATTTGGCTGACGTAGAATGCTTTCCCCATTTAGCGATGGACCAACTCATGCATCACGTCTTCCACAAAGACTCTTGTGTGACAATGCTGGAGGCAAGGAAGTGGGTAAAAGGGGTGGATAAGGCTGGATTATTAAAGATGATGTGGGTACCGCGTTATAATTGCACAACCATAAACATGGTCATAATAAAGCAGCTATTGTCCTTGGTGCACGATGGGTGTTTGTGGCTACAAGAGTCGATACCCATCATAGACATGTTGATCCACAGGATCACTCGATTGCCATACTCAGGAGAAAATTTGGCCATGGCGTTTGGTGGAAAGCCAGGCAAGCGCGACCTCGCTGAAGTAATGAAGGACAAATTTGTAACACACTTAGAAGCTGTGTGTCTATGCCATCACAAGTATAGCTAACCCCATGGTCAAAGTCGAAATGCAGATCTTGGCAAGAAAGATTATGTGAAAGTGTCACATAGATGAAGTGTTGATGCTAGTAGAAGCCTTAGTGGCCCAGTGGATGAAGGGCGTACAGTTTAAATGGGAATGCTACCTCTGCGGGTAGTTCCTCGCAAACCGCAGAGAAGTGTAGGATCACAGGAAAACATTCCACTATGCTTGGCTACTGTTGTCAATAGTGTTGGTCGCATGGGAGTTACTAGAGGATAGCCAGTTTCTTCCAGTTGTACCAGACCTACCAGAGGTAGCAAAGTTCGTGTCGCTATGGGTTACGAAGGACCCTCAAAGGGTCAAGGAAGACAAGGTCTTTTGGATCTTGATGGAGATGAGGATCCATATGGCCATCAACTACAAACCGCAGCTATCGCCAATTGTGTATGAGAAGCTGCAGGAGTCTGTGGAATTCACGGAAAACTTCCACCAGGTCTCGATATGTGCACGCAAGGACCCTAGGAAGAAATGGTATGACCTGCCATACCTGGCTATAGATGACACAATTACAACGGTCCTTGACCACTGGCCAACAGATTGACGCACTGCCTCAGACTTGACTGCTGGGTCTAACAACATCACAACGTAACAAAAAAAGGAGGAGGCCAAGCTAAAGATGGAGAAATTGGCTTCAAAAATAAAAAAGGAGGTTAAGGACAAGGCCAAGGTAGATTGTGCCACCGCAAAGAAGACAGGAGGATAGGCGGAAGAAGAGGAGTGTGACTCTGACCGAAGTCATAAGTCGCCTTCTCTAGAGACAGAGAAGGAGGAACAACAGTTGGACTAGGGAGGAGCAGACCTGGAGACCACTCCATTCCATGTTAAGAGTGATAGATATCCATAGAAGGTAGGGCCGCGAAAGAATTCTAAGGCCATCAAGACTTCTCTCGATCCAATCACCTTAACAAAAGGTGATTTAAATGGTATCAGTGATATGGTCAGAGATACCACCGCGGAACTGATTCAGTAATTTGAGCAACAACAAAAGTAGGCCTTGGGGGCCATTCAGATGGGTCTGCATGATCTGCAAATCCAGGAGTCATAGGTCCAGACTAGCATGGGACAAAGCAACGAGGTGTCAACTAGTTTGGCACCCGACACATTGGAAGTAGAAGGGATGGTGCACACCCTGGATCCTCAGGCAATACTATTGCCAGAGGGAGCGCTAACTATAGAGACTAAAGCTGAAAGACCCACTGTTAGTGCCCTCAAAGGAATTGGGCTCAATTTGGCCGCACTTCCCAGTAATGCACTTCACAATTTGTAGGTTGGTGTGATTGTGAAACTTCAGGCCCGCAAACAAGGTGCGTTACTGGTATTCAGTGAGCAGAAAGTCAACAACACTCAGATGACGGTACAAAGAGATTCTTCTATCAACCTCGTCAAAGTCGTCATAGAAAAAAATGAGCGAACAACCAAGGTGGTGGCTGAGGCATGTAGGTCTATCCCAAAACAGACCATTTTGGATGATGAGCCCATAAATGTGCAGATTCGGAAGCTCGCTGCTGGAGTGTGCGATGCCAGAACAGAGTTGGAAAAGGTTTAGTTTGACATGAACCTCAAGATTGCAGAACTGAAGTTGAAGGCCCAACCTTCAACTCCATCAGAAGTCAGAGAGTAGCGTGAGATAGTTGTGAAGGATGTTGTGGTAGCAGTAAACAATGTTGTAAAGGAGTGTACCACACTCTTCAAGCAAATGCTCGAAGTGGTTACCAATTTGCAGGAAGATCCCACCGTGCAAAGGTTGGGAACAGAGGCCCAGGAGTTGCAACAATGATGTCAGGCGGAAAGAGTTAATCTTGCAGACAAAACCAACCTCCCTAGAAGCTTAAGGCTTTCTAGTGACAAACAAGACAATTAAGAGCAATCCTTCTCTAAATATGTATTTACCATACAAGAAATCAAGTGTTTAGATCCTACCTGTAGTCCAACACTGTTGTAGTAGTCCAGCCTCGTTGATCCGGATGAGCTCCTCCTTCTCTCCGAAACCTGCATTCACTAACAATCAAACGATTAAATAGCACCTGAATAT
>APFE030855022.1:3536-13938 GCA_000404065.3 Pinus taeda | reverse complement strand
CCTCACTGAAAGCAGTGATAAACCTAATAGAGAGAGCCCTCTCTGACTGCAGCTGGGCTAGAAGCTGCAGCCCAAAGATTGGTTAGTGGTTACCCCGGCTGTATTCTCTTGGGAGTCAAAGAGAACAACCTGGGTGTTAACAGCTCCTTCCCTAGTTTTGACATAAACCCACTCAATAATCCCACTGCATATGCAATGTCTGGTCTAGTACAGACCATCGCATACATCAAGCTACCAACTTCACTTTCATATGGAACACAAGACATGTCCTCTTCCTCTTCTTGTGCCTTGGGACATTGTTCAACAGATAATTTTACATCTACATGAATAGGAACCTTCACCAGTTTACTATCCTGCATATTAAACATCTACAATATTGTCTTGACAAAATTCCTCTGGTTTAACCGGAGCTTCCTCTTTGCCTGATCTCTTTTAATTTCCATGCCCAAAATATAGTTTATAGCACCAAGATATTTCATGTCGAATTTGGAGGACAATTGGGTCTTCAAATCCTTGATAATTTCTTTGTCATTTCCAACCAAAAACATATCATCCACATACAAGACCAGATAAATAACACGGTCACCAATTAATTTAAAATACACATAGTGATCTGCTTTGCTTCTGGTGAAGCCAAGTCCTTTTATAAATGTATCAAATTTCTGATACCACATCCTTGGTGACTGTTTTAACCCATACAGAGACTTCTTTAACTTGCATAACAGTTCTTTCTTACCCTTCTACGCAAAATCTTCGGGTTGCTTCATGTAGATCACTTCTTCCAAATCCCCATGAAGAAATGTTGTCTTCACATCCATCTGTTCTACCTCAAAATCAAAATCAACAACAATAGATAAAAGTAATCTAATAGAAGCTACCTTGGCAACAGGAGAAAAAATATCAGCAAAATCAATTCCTGACACCTAGGAATAACCTTTTGCTACCAACTGAGCTTTGTATTTCTCCACCTTTCCTTCTACATTTGTTTTATTCTTGAACACCCATTGGTTGCCAATGGGTTTCCTTCCAGCCAACAACTCCACCAAATCTCAAGCCTCATTTTTGTGCAAAGATGCCATTTCATCAACCATGGCCTCTTTCCATAGTTTTCCATCCTCTGAATCTACTACTTCCTTCACAGTTCTGGGATCATCATCGATAACATATAAAGAAAAAATTGAACAAAAAGTAGATGGACTATACATTTTTGGCTTCCTTCTTTCTCGAACTGATCTTCTCACAACCAGAGTTTGTGGCTCTTCATATTCTGATTCCTCTTCTGCTGTAGAGTCTGATTCTTCCTCCTTTAGCTCAAACTCTATCTTCTCAGGTTCCTTTGATGACACTTCATGTTTAATAACATCTTTCACCTCTCTGAACACCACATCTCGGCTATACACAACCTTCCTTGTTACTGGGTTCCAAAGCTTATAACCCTTTAAACCATCCTTATACCCAATAAAGATGCACTTTTCAGATTTACTATCCAACTTTGTTCTTTTCTCCTTTGGAACATGTATATATGCATCACATCCAAATACCATTAGATGTAAAAGAGAGGGTTTATTACCAGTCCATACCTCTTATGAAGTCTTATCCTCCAACGCTGATGAAGGTGACCTATTGACTAGGTAACATGCAGTCTCCACCGCCTCTAACCATAATTTCTGTCCTAACCCAACACCACTGAGCATGCTTCTTGCCCTTTCCATCAACATCTTGTTCATTCTTTCTGCAACTCCATTTTTCTTAGGTGTGTATGGAGTAGTCTTCTATCATGCTATACCACACTTCTTACAGAATTATTCAAATTCCATGCTGCAAAACTCTCCACCGTTATTTGTCCTTAACGCCTTTATCTTCTTCTCTATCTGGTTTTCCACCGGAGCCTTAAATTCTTTAAACCTGTCAAAGACTTCAGATTTCTTCTTGAGGATATACATCCATGTATTCCTTTAGAAGTCATCTATAAATGATACATATTACATAGGCTTATCCAGTGATGGAACCTTCACAGGTCCAAACACATCACTGTGCACAAGCTCTAATATATGTTTCACCCTCTTACCACCAGAGGGGAAACACACCCGATTCTGCTTCCCATATACACAATTTTCATAGAAATCAAAATCTAGAGAGATATTAGTCATACCTTCTACCATAACTTTACCATGAAGTATTCAAAGGCCCTTCTCTCCAATATGTCCAAGCCTTTGATGCTATAGCATGGGATTTTCTCCAGAGACCACTAGATTTTCTGCTTCACTTTCAGGAACCACAAAACTATTGCACCCATCAATAACAATGCTGCCTTGCAGCTTGTACAGAGTTCCAATCCGAACTCCCCACATCAGTACCAATGCTCCCCAAACCATCTTGCAGGTATCTTTCTTGAACATTTTTTTTACACCAGCATCATCCAACTTGCTTACAGAAATCAGATTTCTGGCCAATGCAGGAATATGCAGAACACCCGAAAGTGTTCTAACCCTTCCACCTTGCAACTTCAACTTTACTTTTCCGTGACCAATGATTCTAGCATTCCTATCATCCCCTAAGAAGACATCACCACCATAATATTTCTCATACTCGCATAACCACTCTTTATGGGGAGTGAAATGAAAGGATGCACCTAAGTCAATCAACCATGCCTCATGATTTACATGTGTACTTGAAGAAGCCAAATAGACATCCTCACCTTCATCTGTGGTGGTTTTCGCCTCTGCAGAAGGAGCATCATCAGATCCCTTTCCTTTGTTAGGAGCTTTAGATTTACAGTCCCTTTTGTAGTGCCTTTCCTTTCCACATTTCCAACATACCACCTTTACAGGTTTTCCTAGATATTTAGATCTCCCACTCGATGACTTATTTTTATTTATATTCTGGGACCTTCCTCGTACAGACAAGGGATCACCATTCTGGCTCTCCGTATTTTTCCGTATCATCTCCTTCGTCAGCAAGGATAAGACTATTTCATCAAACTTCAAGGAAGTTGCATTGCTACCTATTGCAATAACCAAACCATCCCACAAATCTGGTAGAGAAAAAAAAAATTGATGCACTTATCTTCATCTGAAATTTTAATATCAAAAAATAATAACTGACTTACCACAGTATTAAATGCTTTCAGATTCTCTGTCACCAAGTCTCCATCTTTCATCCTCAAGTTATACAACTTTTTACATAGGAACAGTTTCTTCACCAGAGACTTAGATTGGTACAAAGTCCCTAACTTATCCCACAAAGCCTTCATCATAGCTTCCCTTGATACATTCAACAATACTAAATCTAAGACACACAATCGTATTGTGCTCTTTTCCTTATGATCCAACTTCTTTCATTCTTCATCAAATACTCTCATTGGTTTAGTACCTGGATCTACCACGATCCACGGATCTTTATCCACCAATAGATCCTCCATCTTGAGTTTCCACAACTCAAAACTCTAACCATTAAATTTCTCGATCTCTATCTTTCCACTGCTCACCATCTTCTTTCACCACTAAAATGGATCCCGTAGATCTCCCATTAAACAAGGTCTACTGCAGGCCCGAGCAAAACCCCTTAGCAAAAAAGGCGTCCCCTTGAAGCCAAAACAACTCTGATACCAAATGTAGGTTTTAACCCCGTACATAAATTACCTGCATACAAATTCTAAAAACAAAAAATAGACAAAGGCGAGAGAATAACACATATAACACATATACACGTAGATTTTCCCCTGGATCCAAAAACCGGGACTACCAGCTTGATTTTTCATTATGTTCCTTTCAATGTTACAATACATATATATACATGTTGAAGCATCCAATACCATGAACCGAAAAACCATCGCTCCCAAAACCATGTACTAAAACCATGCACAAAACCATAGGTAGGTTCATCCCACCTAATATAGGGTTCCAAAACAAATTTCCTCGTGGCACTGCCCTAGACCCCATAGTGGGGCCTACCTGCCCCCCTCAAACCCCCTGTGACCCCCCCATTGCGCAATCAATGCAACAAACGCGGCGCTCCTCCCCCATTCTAACCCCTCGATAACTAGGTGGGCTAGTTGTAGAAAGAATATAACACAACCCAACGAGTAGAAGACTGAGTACATGCACAAGGTTTACCTAGATGGACACAGGTTCATGGTTTGACCAAAACTCTCCTTACAGATGGATCATATTTTCCATCAAGTCTTCATCGGCCAAAGGTTAAAACCAAACACAAATAAGATGAATACGGGATTGGCCAAGCGCTACAGTGTCATAAGACTCTTTGAACTTCAGCCACATACACATTTAGAATCTAGAATGCAGTATCGCACAACACTTTATTTACAAAAGAAAACAACAAAATAGTAAGGAAAAAAATATCAAATAAACAACATAGCAACCAATGAAAATACTATGCACATAGCATGGGGCACGACCATGGATCATTGAAAATAGCACTTTAAGTCTTGGCCATTAATAGGGAGAGTGTCAATCCTCCCGTTAAGGGATTAAAGATGATACGTGTGTTGGCCAAACTTCTCATGGATTGTGAACGGACCAATCCACAGGGATTGAAAATTCATGTGTTTTCCTTTGTCCTCGTGGGATTTGTCCCACTTTAAGACTAAGTTACCCACACTGAATTTGGTGCTCCTTGCAGATGCTAGCATTTTTTTCATTGATGGCAAAGGAGCAGCATAGGAACAAAAAGGAAAGGAGAAAAATAGGAACAACAAGGGAAAAAGCAACAACAAATACCTTGATGGGATGTTGATGGCTTGATTCTTGGATAATGTTGTAAGGATTGTTTAATGAAGAATTTTGTGATGTGAAATTGTTAATTAAACTTAATTGTTGTGATGCAAAGGCAAGACTCCAAGGCAAAGGAAAATATGTTGCAAAGATTGTTGTGATGCATTAAAGACAAACATTGTTATTTGATGTTGGCATTAGTTTAATGAATTTAATCATTACATATGATTGAAATTAATATTGGATGGATTACTCATTTTTTCTCTAAATATTCAAGATATGAAGAGTTTGTAATCAAATAAGTGGAAGGAAAAGAGTCAAGCCTATTCACTTCATATTCCTATGTGGGATACAAACAACCAACAATCTATTTCTATAAAAGGTGTGATTTTGGAAGGCATAGGATGTTAGAGAATGGGAGAATGTGAGAGAGTTGATATAACTATTATGCATTCCTTACCCAGAACATATGGAGCTGATGTGATATAGATTTGAAGGGAAGAAAAAGAAAAAATGAAGAGGGAGACATACAAAATTTATGACCAAGTAAACCGACACATTGTTGTTTCGTGTTTACATCAGGGGATGGTAGTTTCCTTTCAAGTTGTGGCTTGATAAATATCCAAATGGAGTTGGTTGAGGTAGGAGCCTCCTGTGGGTTGTAGCCTACAGAAAACATATGGGAGTTTGAGCTTCCTTGCATTTTGTTGCATGCAGAAAAAAGAGGGAGAAACCTCTTATAGGTTGGAGCCTACAAAAAAATAGATGTAATAAGGAGTAGGAGTTTTCCTTTGCATCACAACAATAATAAAATTATGGTTTTCTCCCTTTATGGGTTTCCACATATATCTGGTGTCAATATGTGATGTTATTATGTGTTCATGTGATGGTTTGGTTTTCTTATTACTTGTTGTTCACATATTCAATATGATGGTCATTATTTGTTAAGCTACTCATGTAATGTTTCAGTTAAGGAGATTAATGAATATAATATTAATTTCCATGAGTATGCTAAACTGATTCACCCCCCCCCCTCCCCCCTCTCAGTTTAGTCAAGTTTTCATCAATTGCTATCAGAGTAGGTTCCTTTTGTATAAGCCTAACAACATGAAGGTAGATCTCGTTGAGTCATGGAATATCAAAGTGTACCTATGTTGAGTGCAGAAAATTTTCATGAGTGGAGAGATAAGGTTAAAACCAAATTGATAGCTTATGGACATGGTGCATGGAAGCTTGTATGTGAAGGTTACTATAAAAACTATCCCTCTATGCAATGCTAAGGTAAAAAGCATTATATATAACAATTTCCTTCATAATAAGGATCTTGATACAATAAGAGATTTAACTTCTACAAAAGAAATATGGGATAGATTACAACTCATGTATGAAGAGGCTAGCAGCAACAATGTAGAGAAAGGAAAGAGAAATAGGAACGAGAAAAAAACATGTCAAAGGGAAAGTGTTTAGTTAAATGAAACCTCTACCTGTGTGAATGTACCTGGCACTCTTGAAGAAAAGGCAAATGAAAATCAAGTTAGGCTTGACATATCCTTGGCTTGTATGGAAAGACTGAAGAATGAAAACAAAGATATGAAGAAACTCAAATATGTGATTAGAAAGAGCATGAGTACAAGGAGGAAATTGTCAGCTTGATGGAACAACTTGATGAAGCAAGGAAGATAGAAGAGGTGATGAGCATTAAATTTAAGGAGACAGACCTACAATGTAAAAGATTAGAAGTTGAGGTTGATTAAGCTAGAATTAAGTTAGAAGAAAAGAATAGGTTGTGTAAGCAGCTAGAAGAGGACTTTGCCTCCATGAAGAACTCAGCAAAGGAAACCACAAATAATAATGAAGCAGACCTAAAATGACCTACAGAAGAAAAGGCTAGCAACATGATTTGTAAGGAAGCAAACAAAAACTAGCAGAAACATTAAGAGCCAAAGAATAAGATGAAGAAATGGTTGTTTCCCCCTAGAGATAAATTCAGAAAATTTGGAATATATCAAAGGAGATTCTTTTCTCCTTTTAAAGATATGAAGTGTTTTTCTTGTCATGAACCTGGACACATTGCAACAGAATGTAAGACAAAGAAAATCAAGTTTAATCAAGAAAAGATGTATAAAATGAAATGATTCTCTCAAGAAAGAAAGACGAGAAGAGAGTCATTCTTTAGGTACGCAAAATATTTCCATGATTACTATTATTTGTGCAATGAATTTGGACATAAACTTGTTGAATGTAAACTATATGTCAAAAGGGGCACAAAACGCTGCACACCAGCTCAACCATACCTTAGTCAAAGAAGATGCTATCTATGTCACAACCTTGGACACAAAGCCAATGAATGCAGGTTGCCATATACCCTAAAGAATCCTAAACAGATGATGGAAGAAAATCAAAGTAGACCAAACTCTAAATTAAAAAGAAATGCAGACAATAGAAATCAACCTACCAAAATATGGAAGAGGAAGAAAAATGACGTTTGTGTTACTTCAATGAGATAATGAATTCATTATAATTTCAGGGGGCGCTGCTCTAAGCAGCATGGAAATCATGTGGTCAATGTTAGAAGAGTAGAATCATCACAGGGGGAGTGGAAATATCATGAGCACAGACTTGTGGCATTATGCATGTAATAATAGCCTTGATTGAGAATATGAGAATAGAGAGAAAGTGTTATTTGCAGATTCTCTTGTAACCTCAAAGGACATAAGACAAGAGCACCAAAAATATCTTGGAGGAGATAATCAATATAAGAAGTGTCTCTGCAATAAAATCTTGAAACAAAATAAAACAAAAAGGAAGGTGATTGCTAGACAATTTTTTGAACATTACATACAAATATTCAAAATACAGTAGCTGCAAAACTTCTCTAAAAGCTTTATAAAGAAAATGGATATATGAAGTCAGATGAAGGAAAATTGAGTTGTGAGAAAGGGATGAAAGTTGAAAGAATATGGCTCATAGATGAATCTACAAAGAAAAGTTTTTGATGATTGATTTCATAGAACAAACCATTAGACAGGTAAGAAAAGTGGCAATTTCTTTCCTTCCCATGCAAATAAATTTTGGGCATAGGAAAACCCACAGACACTAGATATGGAAATGAAGCGGATCTTGGGCTTTTGAACCCTCTAACAGATTCAATCATCAGAAGAAGTCTAGAGTTATTAATATAATTTTGTGAATAAATACTAGAGAAAAAATATGAAGGGACTCATGCTTGCTCATCCATCTCTACTCTTCTAGTTTCTTCTCCATACACAAGACAGGGAAACGAGGAAGAATTGAATTGAAAATCCAACAAATGAAGGGGGAATGCCAAGAGGATGAAGGGATGCCATTACCATCTTGGAAAGGGCAAAAGAAAAACCCAAAACCCAGCTCAAGATTTGGCCTCAATATTGAAGGAGGCATCGTCAAGACGCTCCAAAAGATTAATAGATTGCAGTATTCACCATCTTCGTAGGAAATTTTTGGTGCAAATTGAATCTGAGAGGCTAAAAAATGAG
Organism: Pinus taeda; assembly: GCA_000404065.3. NCBI lineage: Eukaryota > Viridiplantae > Streptophyta > Pinopsida > Pinales > Pinaceae > Pinus > Pinus taeda. The sequence goes on along the minus strand of APFE030855022.1, from coordinate 5,690 downwards.
AGCCAACCTTCGAAGCCCAACATGTCAAAAAACAACCAATTTGGTTGTGCTAGAATTCCTCTCATAGACACAACCTTCAATATCACAATTCACGCACTTTGTCATGTCAAGAGAGTAGAGGAGGTCGTTGGGCTTTTATGACAAATGCATGAACAAAAATGGCCCCCCAACATCTGCACTTATAATACACTTATAAGAGGATTCTCTGATAAAGGAAATGCTAAAGAAGCCGCCAAGTTGTTGGATGAGATGGTGTGCAAAAAAAAAAAAAACCGAGTGTTAGAACTTTTACTATGCTAGTTCATGTTTTTTGCAAAGCAGGTGACCCTAGCAGATATTTGGAAATATTCAATGATATTGTGATGGAAGGTTTATCTCCCAATGTGATCACATATAGTATACTAATATCGGGCATGGTTAAAGAAGGATATATTGATCAAGCTGTAGAAATTCTACACCAGATGCTGACACAGGATTGGAGTCCAAATGTGTCCTCGTATTAGCTCTACTGTGGTTGGTTCCTACAAATATGGAAGTTTTTCTTACACGTTAAAATTTTTCAATGAAATGTTGCAAATGGGAAATGTTCTAAATGTGTTGACCTTCAATACACTGATTTATGGACTTTGGAAAGAACAACATTTTGAAGAAGCGACTTGGATTTTGGATGAAATCAACGGTAAAGGAATGCATCCTAATGTTATTACTTATACTACTTTGATTGATGGATACTGAAATCTTGGTGATATACACAAGGCCATGGAACATCTCAGGCAAATGAGGGCAAAGGGCCATGCTCCTAATAGCATAACTTACATTACCTTGGTAGATACACACTTAAACAAAAGTGAAAATGGGATGAGGCTGAAAATATTTTCAGTGAGGACATGTAAGGTGTCTTGAATGCATCCCATCCAACGACGATACATCATCCATTTGTAGGCATAAGAAGAGGTTGTTTCCTAAAAGAAACAATAAGGAGGATCGTGGAAAATAACGTTACATTAATTAAGAATGTGTAAGAGCATTACATTAGTCCGACATTATTTAGTGGCTATACTAGGGTCATGATAGTCTGACAATGAAAACATTACATTGTTTGGTATTGGTGTAATTGTAGAAAATCCTGTAGATTCACGAGCTCATGCAATGTATTAATGCAAAAGACAAAAATCTACGTCTACTTTCCACCAACAGAAGTCAATAGATCGATGAGAACAATATGAAGAAGAAGAAGATAATAAATGGCACATAGCAAAAGATGTATCTGGGGAAAGGCATCGCTCAAAACCCCATTATATGTATTGCATATATCATAAATATGAGTGAAGATACAAATATTGTTCTCACTATAACAATTCTGCACAAGTATGTTCAACTCTCTCAACTCACAAGCTAACTCTTGGCCAACACTTAGCCAATTCTGCAACTCTCCAAGCCCTTAATATCTTGCGTAACTCCTAGAATGAATAGCCTATATTTAAAGCGAATTCATTCATAACACAAGATGTATATGGGGAAAGGCACTGCTCAAAACCCCACTATATGTATTGCATATATCATAAATATGAGTGAAGATACGAATATTGTTCTCACTATAACAATTCTTCACAAGTATGTTCAACTCTCTCAACTCACTAGCTAACTCCTAGCCAACACTTAGCCAATTCTGTAGCTCTCCAAGCCCCTAATATCCTGCGTAACTCCTAGGATTAACAGCCTGTATTTAAAGGGGATTCATGCTTCCAAAATTGTGCAATCCAAACATAGGATTGATCTCTGATGCATGCATGATATTTACACTCCAGTAAATAATACCACTAAAAGTACACTCTCCCTGCACTCTAATCTCAACTGGGTCTTTCTTTGAAATGACATGCATGCGTTTCTAATGTGGGAATATTTAGTTAACTGGAGTAGCACTAGTGCACCTGTTGGGTTGTGTTATATTATTTCCATGACTAGCCCATGTAGTTAAACGGGGGGTTAGAAGGGGGGTGAATCCCCCCCTTCGTTGCACCGATTGCATAGTGGGGCGAGTCATAGGGGGTTTGAGGGGTGCAAGTAACACCACTCTATGGGGTCCGGGGCAACACCCTAGAAAATTTTGGTTTTGGACCCTATATTAGGTTGGGCGGACATACCTATGGTTTT
>APFE030855018.1:0-29356 GCA_000404065.3 Pinus taeda | reverse complement strand
AGAAACGTTTTCTTCTAGAATTCTTGCCAACTAGACATTACATCTCTTCTACTCTCTTTGACTTTACTTTGCTTCTCTAATGGACTATTATCATGTATAGTTCTAATTTCTTCCCTTTGTTCAACAATTTGAATCCAGTCTTCTTACTAAAACAATTCCAGTGTCTCCCTAATCCGAATTTAAACAGGAATGCAATAAAGTACAGAAATAACCATAAATATAGAGATGCAGTAGAAATAATACTTCATTTCATTAATGTAAAATACTAAAATATGATTACAAATAGAAATGGAATTAAACTAGCTCAGGCGATGGTAACTTATCTATGATAAGAGATGTGGTGGCTACATGCCTCTGAACTTTTTTACAATGAGGCTAAAGGGCCTTTTTATTATTGAATAATAAGAGAAAACCATAAATAGCCAAAACCCTAAGCCAAGGAGATGTAACGCCAAGAGTTTATGGGCCCCGTTGGGGTTAGGTGGACAGTAAACCTCTCGGGGTCATGACTTGGTCATATTATCTTCGTTTGACGTGCATGATACCCTATAGGAAATATATCTCAGAGGACTACGACAGAAAATATGATTTTATCAAAAAAATGTTGGTAGTAATTTGCCAAAAAAACGTTGTTTAGGGCCTCAAAATGGCTCCGAAAGTTTAGAACCGAAAAAATGCTAAAAATAGTAAATTGTGCTACTGAAAACCTGAAAGAGATAGTTGTGGGGATCCAAGTGAGATAGGTGGGTGGCCACCAACATCCACTTGGATCACTCCCATGTTCTTTGTGTTGCTCCCAACCAAAATCCCAACTCCCTTTTGCCTTTGCTACAACAATTCAAATTTTCCTTGCTTGATTTTGTATGTCCTCTGGAAGTTCAAACCATACGGCCCTTCCTCTTATGCTGTCCCAACCAAAATTCAATTTGTCTTTTCCTTGGGAATTAATCTAACAACTTCCCTGACTACCACTCTTATCAACCACCTTCATGTCTATTATCAGGTTATTAAATGTTATTTTTAATTGGTTGTAGTGAATGAGCACCTCGTTACACCAACTGACAACTTACCCTTTCATTTTATTTTAAAAATGTTGTCCCCGTTTCCTTTCCATCATTGTAAAAGCACAACTAATGGTAAAATTCACATTTTCCCTTTTTCCCAACTACCAGCTATTATGTACTATCTCATATTTTCTATTTTAAGAAATAATTTAACAATTTCCTTATAGCAAGTAACATTCCTAGCTCTGGAATTTGTTTCCCATTACTCAACCCATATTTTTTCATTTTTCTTTCTTGCAAAATTTTTACATTACACACATGAGAGAAACATAGTTGGGGTTGCCACATATTCAATAAACAATTCCATTACTCTCATCCTTGCAACGTAAACCTTCATGGATAGTTCTGATCAATATATACTTTGACATCAACAACACAACGATGTTCTAACTCATCATACTTGGTAGCAACATATCATCAGTATCATGCTTGACAACATACTACAATCAACACAAACTCTTCAACAAATTGTTTTGTCAACAAAATTACACCTTTTATATCATCAACAAGACTCTTGAAAAACAATACACAACACTAATTCTCAGCAGAAAATTGGCCATTTATCATCAACTTCTTTATTTGAAAATCATAACACATTTATGTAAGGAAAATCCTTAGCAAAAACATTATCTTTTTCTTAGTAATCAACAAAATATTATTGCATCTTTGATCACCAGTAACATATTATATCATCAAAAACTTAGTAACAACCAATCATTAGGCATAGAGTACCCTTGTAGCTAAATCAATCAACAACCACATTACAATAGATAGTAAAATAAGTAATTTTAAATATTTCGTCCATCCTATGATTCATTCTTGAGCCTGGGGTTCTTCATACAGGTTCCAAACGCAAACACTATCATGTAATTCCATCTTTACTGTCAGAAAAACAACCAAGAAGTAAACAACAATTACCCCTATCATATAATAGTCAACATATGTTTTGTTCTCTAATATTGGGAGTCAAACAATATGATAACAACACCATTTCATAACCACAACAAGAACAATAAAAACTTAGGCTGACAATGGTAAAAATGAGCCTCTATCATATTCCAACAATCATGTAGGTGATATACTTAACAACAACCTTGTCAAAACAAACTCACTCCAGAAATCATGTAGGCAGTAGCACCCTGTAGTATAAAGCACTCTAAAAACCTCTGTTGCTAACTAAACTCATATTTTGTGATACATTTTGAAGATTCATAATGTATATGTTACACATTTTTATAAGCCCTAGGAAACTCATTAATAGATGTTGCAGAACATACTAGATCAATAAATCATGCACATTTATTGCCTCATAACTAGTCTTTTATGGATTGTGGACTAGATTAGCAATCCACTAGCTTGGAGTCGTTTTGTCTAACTCTATCGCTCATCAAATATAGACAATTTTGCACCAGGCATAAAGACTCTAGATTAGTTTGCTAAAATCACACTTTACTATATATAATGCCTGAGAAGAGCCCAAATATGCTTGCAAGGAGATACTAGTGGAGATAGTCAATCTATCTTTTATACTCTAGAATTGGATCCCAACACATATACCATATCACACTAGATCATGACCTTGTATTCATAACACAAAGACACTAGATCACTAGTTTAACTCTTGAAAGCATTAGAATAGAGAATATGCAACCTCAAGACTCAAGTACACACTCAACTACGAAGAGTAAGAAAGGAAAGCTCAAATTCATAGCAAGACTACAATTCTAATCTATGAAAAAAGGAGTAAATTATGAATATATCTACTAATATCTCCTCCTTCGAGCATGGATACGATGTGAGCCTCCACACGGTGGAAATGAAGAAGATGGTGGCTATGGACGTTGTGTCAGTCAAACTGATGAAGATGAAACCCCTATTGTTGGTGTTGAAGCATGGAACCTAGGAACCAAGGGATTGAATGGGAGTGGCATATCAGCTGGATCATCATCATCATCCTAGATAAAAGCATCCTTTAATTCTCTAATCGCAACACTCCATCCTCCAAATTGGGATCCTTTGGATTTTGGTCCCAAACCTTAAGTTCTTTACTAGTCTTTACATCATCTTAGTAATGGGACAACAATCACAAGTTGTAGTGAACATAAACCAATCTCTCTCCCTGATATAATATCAACCTATTCATTTTAACATTGTGCATGAAATAATAAGAGCTCCAACACCTCTCAATAGAAGAAGTTTTACCACCCATGATAGAAATCACAATGTCAAGGTTTGTAGAACTAGAGTAGCACCTCTATGCATGTTCCACCACTCAAGAGAAGAGAAAATATCTCAATCTCTAATTGCATGCATGCTCCCAAATGGACAAGTGTTAAGTTTATAGTTTCTCAAATATTTTCATAGCATGGCAGACTCCTCCGCATCAGGGACTAATTTATCCAATCCTTTCATATAACCATTTAGAACCTCTGGATCTAGGTTTGGTTTTCTCCTACTCCCCCATTAGGTGTTGGTGTTGAAATCCATGATGGATGTTAGTATTTAGGTGTCAAAAAATATGCTAAGGCATGCAGTCGAATGTTTAGCATATCCCATGATTTTCCACCTCTACATGAATATAATTGTACAAGGTGATATCTTTAGGCTCAATAATTTCATTAATATTCCCCAACACACCATCCATTTTCTCATACACCTCCCCAATTATCAGCTAATCTGAATCTGCAAACTTGATTATGTTATAAATTGGTTTGGTGAATTGCAAAATGTATTTAATTTGTGACCAAAATTAATTGTCAAGAATAGTGTCCTTGGCTACATTAGCACCATCTCTATCAATGTTAATTTCCTCCCATGATTTAGAGGTCAACATATTATTTAAAGCTTGTCTCACCTTCACTAATCCCATAAAGGTGAGCTAATAACTTGCAAATCTTGTTTTTGCAAGTTTAAGCAATTGAAAATTGGAGTATGTTCCATAAAATTAGCTTACCCTTGTATTCCCTATGATGAATTTAATGAATTGCTTCCCTCTCTTATGAATCTCATTAATCCATCCACATTATTTATTCTTCACAATATCATGCATCAAAAGGTTCGCTATGTGCACCAAACACCCAGACCAAAATATGTGTTGATGATTACACTCAATAACTTTTCTTGTTGCATTACAATTTGCTACATTATCAGTGATCACTTAAACCACATTATTAGGACCAACATCTTTGATTAATTACAATAAGATACCTGCAATGTTTTGGGAAGTTGCACCACTAGAAGAAACACCAATGTTGTAGTGAACGTACACCAAGCTCTCTCCCTGATATAATATCATCCTATTCATTTTAACATTGTGCATGAAATAATAAGAGCTCTGACACCTCTCAAGAGAAGAAGTTTTACCACCCATGATAGCAATTACAATGTCAAGGTTTGTAGAACTGGAGTAGCACCTCTATGCATGTTCCACAACTCAAGAGAAGAGAACATATCTCAATCTCTAATTGCATGCATGCTCCCAAATGGACTAGTGTTAAGTTTATAGTTTCTCAAATATTTTCATAGCATGGAAGACTCCTCCAGATCAGGGACTAATTTATCCAATCCTTTCATATAACCATTTAGAACCTCTGGATCTAGGTTTGGTTTTCTCCTACTCCCCCATTAGGTGTTGGTGTTGAAATCCATGATGGATGTTAGTATTTAGGTGTCAAAAAATATGCTAAGTCATGCAGTCGAATGTTTAGCATATCCCATCATTTTTCCACCTATACATGAATATAATTGTACAAGGTGATATCTTTAGGCTCAATAATTTCATTAATATTCCCCAACACACCATCCATTTTCTCATACACCTCCCCAATTATCAGCTAATCTGAATCTGCAAACTTGATTATGTTATAAATTGGTTTGGTGAATTGCAAAACGTATTTAATTTGTGACCAAAATTAATTGTCAAGAATAGTGTCCTTGGCTACATTAGCACCATCTCTATCAATGTTAATTTCCTCCCATGATTTAGAGGTCAACATATTAGTTAAAGCTTGTCTCACCTTCACTAATCCCATAAAGGTGAGGTAATAACTTGCAAATCTTGTTTTTGCAAGTTTAAGCAACTGAAACTTGGAGTATGTTCCATAAAATTAGCTTACCCTTGTATTCCTTATGATGAATTTAATGAATTTCTTCCCCCTCTTATGAATCTCATTAATCCATCCACATTATTTATTCTTCACAATATCATGCATCAAAAGGTTCACTATGTGCACCAAACACCCAGACCAAAATATGTGATGATGATTACACTCAATAATTTTTCTTGTTGCATTACAATTTGCTACATTATCAGTGATCACTTAAACCACATTATTAGGACCAACATCTTTGATTAATTACAATAAGATACCTGCAATGTTTTCGGAAGTTGCACCACTAGAAGAAACACCAAGAAAATTTATCAAATTTTGGTTTCTAACATTTATCCACCCATGTGATAGAATGGATACCCAAAATCCACCCACTGATTTGTAAAACATGTAAAAACTTTGGCCTTAACCATATCATGCCACTAGGGAGAGAGAAGCACATTGAATGGTACACCGCAAGCACAAAGAAACCAAACTATCTTTCAATTCACATCATCCCTCCCAACAACATTAAGGAAATCCCCTATTGTTCTTATACTTTCATAGGTTGCATAAATACCATGAGGAGATGAGCTACCAAATTTAGAGGTTGCACTTGATTCATAATGATTTTTTTTTCTTGTATTTTTTTTTTGAAACCTCTTCTATTTGGATTTATTTTCTTCTTTGTTCAGCTGGAACCTTTGGGAAAATTTCTATCCCCATGATACCCTTTTTTCATCACTGTCCAAAGCCCACGAATATGCCTCCTCACATGGGTATATGAACCAGTATATGGTTTTCCTCCATGACAACCATGAGGGCATAAAAACTTGTAGCTTCCACCACCTTTTCCCCCTTCAAGTTTGGTCACAAAATTCCACAAGGGTGTCAATGTAGCTTTCCCCTCTAGTATTTCAATGTTTTCTTCATTCCCTTCCTCTTCATCATACATTAGGTCACTCATATGTGGACCACTATCCTCTTGTTCTTATTCCCTTCTATTCCTACTCCCCCTTGCCATCATGAAGCTAAAAGTGGAATGATACATAAAATCCAAAAGAACACCATTTTGGAATATGAATATATGGACAACCTACAATGAGATGAGAAAAGAGAAAGAATGTGGAAAGTAGGAGAGGGAGGAGAAAAAATAGAAACAACAATGACAGAAAAATGAGGGTGTTTGGAGTTTTAACTTAACTCTTTAGCTCTTGTAATGGAAGCCCTTCTTTACTCCTCCAAGCTTCTCCTCCTTCACTACTCCTAGCTCCTCCTCCTTCACTCCTCAAAGCTCTCCTCAAGCCTTTCTTCTCAAAGCTATCTTCTCCTCTCAACTCCTCTCTTCTCCTTTCTTCTCCAAGCTCTCCAACAATAAAAGAGTGAGAAAATGAGAGGGATAAATGAGATTTATCCCCATTTATCATTTCCATAAATCAACCTAAACCCACCCCCAACTCAGGTTAGAAAAAATGAAAACAAAAATAAATAATTTTTTGGGTCAGCCATGAAGAACCACCCATTGGGAATCGGATCCATGCCTAGCCTACCATGGATCTGAGGTGGATCCATCCCTAAATCCACAATTTAGAAATCCAAAACAATGGATCGAGCCGACACAGTTCCAAAATTCTCGGAATCGTGCTTTCTAACTCGATCTATTTTTACCTTAAAATTTCTTCCCATTAGGTAATGTCACCATTGCTTTAGTGCATGTAGTATTGCCAACATTTCCTTCTCATAAATAGGTTTATGTAAATACTTTCCTTTGATTGGAGGAATTTCAAAAAAAATGGGTATTCCTTCTTTCATTAAAATAGCACCAATTCCATTTCCTTAGGAATCACATTCCACAATAAATGGTTTTGTGAAGACTGGCATAGGTAAGACCAGTGCTTGGCACATTTCCTCTTTAAAATGTTCAAAGGCCTTAATTTCTTCTAGAGTCCAAGAAAATGCATCTTTCTTCAGTAATGTTGTTAGAGGTGTTTCTATTGTCTCATAATCCTTAACAAACTTGTGATAATACCCTATCAACCCAAGAAATCCTTGCATATGCTTTATGGCTGTGGGGATTTTTCAGTCCTTAATGGCTTTAATTTTGGTAGGATCTACCTTAACACCCTCATGAGATACAATATGACCCAATATTCCACCTCTTGTACTCCAAAGAAAGAAATGAGGTTTTTTCATATAATAATTCTCCTCCAATAGTTTGAGCACCCTATTAACATGTTGAACATGACCATTCTAAGACTTCTTGTAGATTAGTATATCATCAAAAAATACTAGCACAAATTTTCTAAGGAAGCATTTGAAAATGGAACCATCAAACCTTGAAATGTGGAAGGTGCATTAGTAAGGCCAAAAGGAATGACTAAAAATTCATAATGACCTTCATGAGTCCTGAATGAAGATATAACTTCTTGAAGTAAATTTCTCCATGTAATTCATCCAACAATTCATTAATGACATGAATGGGAAATTTATCTTTAATAGTGAACTTATTGAGCTCAATATAATATAGACACATACTCCATGATCCATCATTCTTGTGCACCAATACTACTGGAGTAGAGAAGGAACTTTGACTAGGTTGAATTATACTAGCCTCTACCATTTTTGCAACCATATGTTCAATTTCACTCTTTTGGGCATACGATATCTATAAGGCTGATGTTTGAAGGAACACTTCTTGGAATCAAATAAATAATGTGTTCATGATCACGAATAGATGGGAGGACTTTTGGAGTCTCAAATACCTTGGAATAATTATCTAAGATTGTTTGGAGGTATGGAGAAATAGAAGATTTTGATGTTTGAACCTCTAGTGAGCATAATTGTGAAATTATGTCTCATTTTCTTTCTTCGGAAGATTTTTCATCCCCTTAGAGTTGATTATATTTCGTCATTCCTTACGATACCCCTTAATTCAAATTCCTTTCCTTCCCAAAAAAAATCAAGAAAAGTTCTTGAAAATTAAAAACTATCATCTGTAAAGACTATAACCATCAGACTCATAGTACAACATTAGCACCACCCATTGGAATGGAAATCATTGGACTATTCAATACATATTTCCCCATGGTTATCTTGATATTATGGCACTTCCCATACAAATATATAGTTCCTCCATTTGAAACCATCACTTGACACTCTGGTGTTGAATATAGGAAGCAATTCAATTACTTAACTATCTTACAATGAATAAAATTATGGGTACTACCTGAATAAATCAACACAATTACCTTTTTCGTCTTGATATATCCTTCTATCTCAAAAGTTTAAGGAGTGGTAATTATTGCCAATGCATTACAAGATATGGTGGATTCATTTATTCTTTCTCTACGGTTGGTTCCTAGTGTATATCCTCCTCTTTTGATGTTTCTTGTCCATTTTCTTCCTCCTCTTCACAATCTATTGAAAATAATTTATTCTCAACACACTTATGACCTTTAGTTTATTTTCTATCAAAAATGTAACAAATCCCTTTTTCTCTTTTCTCCTCCAAATGTTGTGGTGTCAACCTTGTAGGTTGTGGAAGGCTAGGAGCAAAAACACTTCCATATTTATAGTTGTGAGGGATAAACTTCCTTGTTGCCATAATTTTGCTTTCAACTTTTCTTTCCACCTTGAATGCCTTCTCCAATGAATAAATTTCCCAAAGGCGAGCCTGTTGTTGGATGTTATCCTTTAAATTCCCTATGAAGACAAAAATCCTATGCTCATCTGGAATATTAGTTACCCTGATATTAAATTTTTGGAAGTCCTCAATGTGCTATGCCATTTAACACTTTTGTTTGAGATTTATCAATTGGTTAAAGAAGGAGTTACTCTTTGTCTCCTGATAATGTTCTATCATTTCCTCCATAGAAATTGACCAAGTGACAAATGGTTTACAAGAACAAAGCCATTGATACCATACAAATTGATTGGTTTCTAAATATAAAGATGCAATGTGTAACTTTTGTGTCTATTGCACATCAGGGAGATCAAAATATTGCTCCCTCTGTAGTATCATGTTATCAAACCCTTTCCATAAAAATTCCTCATATTGATATTTGGAGTGTGGTGGGTTTTAAACCCAACATTGGGGTCTCTAAAATAATAATTCATGTTCCTTTTTTCCTCATCATAATTTTCATGGATTACATTTTCAACACTGGAAATCCTTTCATGTAGCAACTTTTTCAACCTTTTCTTCAACCCTTCCCTCTTGACATTCATCATCGCGCCCACATCTTATTTTAAACCATTCTTCAAATCTTTCAGATGCCTTTTTATTTTTACTTCTAAACCATCCATCTTAACATTCATCGCTTCCAATTCATTTATGGTTCCTCTTTACAAGAGTGAAATTTTTTGCACTTGATCTTGTAATTTTGATATATCATGTTTCATTTCTTCCTCTTGTTCACGTGTCATAGTAGAGCTTTCCGGTTGCTTACAAGGAGTATCCATTTTTGTTTTGAGGCATATTGGAAACAAATAATGATATCTATGTTTTACTGTGCCCATTGAATTACTTCAGACTGATATTTCAAACAAAACTTATGCAAATTAAAAAAAATACATACATTTTTATTCCTACCTTTTTGATCTTGATATTGAATTTTTTGTTTCTCTGAAATGTTGGTCTCCCAAGGTCAAAAATCTGGTCTTTTGGTAGCACTCTGACTCTTCTTTCCAACTCCACAAGTCATACTAAGATTAGCGATGGGCCTCCAAGTAGACATAAATTAAGGCCCATTTGACTATCCTTCAGCACATTAAACTTCTCTTTTTGCAATATATGACATAGTTTTAATGTTAATATGTTTATTAGGAAGTTTTAGAGGTAATTGCATATTTGTGCCTAATATTATTTATTTTTGTATAATACTGTGAGAATATTGGGCAGATTATGAATATTTGGAGGAGGCGATAATCTAGGAACTTACTCCTTGCTACAGGAGGATTAATATTGGATAATAAATGAAAAAAATATCATGAAATTATTGAAAAATTTTAAAGCTCCACTAATTGAGAAAATATAGGAACGTGTTCCGTGTTATTTAATGTAAATTCCTAGTGTTGGGAACTAGATCAAGAAGAATGTTTCCCCATGACTTTGTATAATTACAAATTTGAATTTTACTCTAAGTTCATGTATTTCTTAGTCTTCTTGTGGAGAAAACGTGTTATTCAGTAGCTCCACTTTCATTTCCAGCAAGGATGTACTTGGATTGATTCAAATAATGAAGTTTGGTGATATTTTTAGCAGATAGAGCTTGGTTTATTTTATATTAATTTTAGCATCCTTGGGCTTGGACATCCTAGGAGCCTCAGAACCCTCTTCTGAAATGTATTTATCTTCTTTGAATGTTTTTTTCACTTGCATCTCTTATTTTTTCATTTACTATTCATGCTTCTTTTGCTGTAGGTTATATTGGTTAAATTATTGAAGTGATTTGTTTTGTAAGTTATTTATAGAGTCATAAGTATGATTCATACATATAATAGCTTTGAAAAGTCATATTATTTATTGAGCTACTTGGATTTCTTTAGTAGTTCACAAATATCGAATTTCTGGAAGTCTCTAGTAGAAAAATAGTGGTAATTTTCTATCATTTTTTAGAACGTTTTAATGTGAGTCATTTGAGCTGATTCCACTTGTTTTGAGTCGTAAAAACATTTAGGTTAATAAAAAAATTACCCCATATAATTTTCACTTGATTAGGTTAGGCATTTGATAGGTTAACTAGCTCACTAATGCTTGTATTTCCGGTTTTTGTAGTGGATTTCTGCTATTTTTTAGCACATGTTAACATGGGTATTTTAGTGATTCCACTTGGAATGGATTCCTAAGACATCCTAATTAATAATATAAAATTCCCAACTCATTTTCATTTTATTTTCTTGAGAATTCAGCAAGTTATCTCACTCATTAGCAATCTTGTCACTCTTGTAGCAATCATGTCACTCTTGTAGTAGACTTGTAGCAATTTGTTTTCGAGATTCGCCTTGCCTATATTCACTCAAAATTCATGGTAGAAGTAGAATTATAGCATATGAAGGCTCGTAGGCTAGTTAGTTTGATTTGAGGCTTGGTTAGGCTGTCATTTAGCTCTTATAATGCTTGCTTCTTGCATGTTGATTTTTCCAATTAGTCTAGATTCCTTTTCCATAATTTACTTTATCCAAAGTGTGAGTTCCTTTTTGCAAGAGTACTCTAGGACTTTCCTTTCCATCAAAATAGAGTATATCTCCTTTAAATGTCATTTATTTTGTAGCAAGATATAGTATATTTGCTTAGTTATCATTATGCTTTACATTTTTGTAAATAGAATAAGTTTCCTTCCTGCCATTTACTTTCCATGTAGAATAGATTTTCTTATTGTTGTTTACCTTAAGCAACTTAGGATTGGTGTCTTACCTAGATATTTTTTCATGTGAGGTTGTTTCATTTCCTTCTTTCACACGCATCAAAGGGAGTTGGACCAGGAAGAGGAAGGTGTTTGCTACACATATAGTGTTGACCCCTCTTAAGTTTGTACGAACCCCGGGTAGATAATTTAAGTTGATGGCCTCAAGAGTTGCAATATTCTTATTGCAATAATGGGGCTCATCAATGGATTCTTTAATATGAAGTTTACAAAATCTCCCACGATGACCGGATTATGGACTATTCCAATAGATAAAACTTGTATGTGATGCCACATGTCACTGTTTAAACCTTCAACCCTGAAATTGTTAATTGTGCAATTTTAGTCACTTTTTACGAAATCCAAATCTTATGGTTGAAGACAAATTTATGATGTTTTTTCCTAGTTCTCTTGTTTTATACTGAATTCTTGAGAATGGAGAAACCCTAACTTATTTGGACCATATCTCAAAAAATATAGTGAACCAAGATTTGAAATTTATGTAAAAATTTCATCAAGATTTTGTCTTCTCATGCTCGAAATTTCATCTTCTAAAACTTCGTATAAAAAAGGTTATAGCGAAAATTCTAAGATGGCCTGTTTGAAGCAACGAAACCCTAGAATCCAAAGCTCTAGTACCAAATGTTATGCAACCAACTCAAAAAATAGAAGAAAAAATAGATAAACGACTTGACAAATATCCTCTCCAAGGGGTAAACCACCTTTACATCACGTAAATGAAATGTTCTTGGATGATACAAATGATAATACCTCCTTGGTATATGTAGGAGTCTAAGGGATCATAATATAATTACAACCTACATAACAATAATAATGTAATGGCACAGCAATAACAATATGGGGGATACATGGGCATAACAATATCAATAAGAGGCTACACTAATAATAACACTAAGGGGGCTACACTAGTATTATAGGGACCTAACAACAATGCCATTAAAAACAAAAATAATGTGCCAAAAATAGACACAAAAAACCACCATGCTTTTTTAGGGGCTCATCTCTTCCTACACTGTGACCCCCCCATTGCACTCAACATAATATACATTGTGTGGGGATATTTGTGCAAAGAACATAAACATACCCAAAAAATAGAAAAAAGAAATTGGTTGATTCAAGAGACTCGAAAAGATAAAAAACGTTGATTGAGATGAATAACTTAACTAAGTTGACACAATTATCCAGCGCCCACATCCCAACTTGACCGACCAACAAGAAGAACTAGTCAACCAACACATAGTCGATGGCACCTCACATTGCTTGCACAAACCAATATTATTTCCTATAATTAATTTTATAGTACATGGATGCAACAATACTATAGATGCAAATTTAACACACCTCACCCTGAAAAGTAAACAAATATAGGAGTGGCATATGACCAAATAACTTTTTTTATTTTTCTCGAGTGATTGAAAAAATACTATGAAGAGAAAAAACAATATTTATAGACCACTAAATCTACCAAATTTTATCAATCTACCAAAAAAGAAAACAATTGAAACATTATGAGGATGAGAGCACATTGCTCGACAACTAAAACCCTAATAGAGCCAAGAAACAAGAAATTCAACAATTCAACTACAATAGGATTTGAAATTTATATGAAAAACATCTAATAATGAACAATGTAGTAAATTCCCTATGACAATCATTTGTATAACTTGACATATTCTATTGGAGAGGGTAAATTTGCTAGGTTGATTAAATTGACCAAGAAAACATACTCGAATAACGTCATAATGTTCACCTAATAAAGAAAAACTATTGGCCATCGCAACTCAACTATGATGGCTTTATCATTGTAAAATCAATTACTACAAATATATTCTTAGTAAACAATAGAAAAGAAGCAATGGAACACACACGTTAGCATAGATATTTTTCCCCAGAAAACAAAACCGGGAAACTAAAGAAGATTTTTTCGTATATTATATCTTTATAATGTTACATACACCATGTATATCCCATGAAATCCATAACCTCCCTATCCATTGACCTTGGATTATAATACAACCATAGTTCCTTAACCAAAATTAGAAAACCATGGGCTAAATCACCATGCACCACAAAAATTCTAAAATAAAAATTTATGTGCAAAAATCCATCAAAAATAGATGCAAAAAGGCTCCCACTCTTTTTTCAAGGGATCTACCTCTAGACCTCTACGTAGGAGGATCTACCACAACCCATGTGACCTCTATTGTACCCAACACAATGTATAATGCATGGGCCTAGTCATGTAATTAATATAACAAACACCCAACATTGTCTGACTTGTTGTTTTATTTTCATACAAGTGGCCAGAAAAGTGCATGATCAATAATCTAGGGCAGTAATGCCTATTGTTTCTCCACAACAAGATAATTTCTCACTCCTGACAAATTTTGTTAATGAATCTGAAACATTGTTCAAAGTGTTCACCTCTACCAACAACACATTCTTGTCTTCAATCATATATCTCACAAAGTGATATTGAACACCAATATGCATTTTCTTAGAATAATTAGCTAATTTCTTCACCAGAAAGAATGCACTCTTAAGTGTCATAATCTATCATTACATCTTGTTGTATCAACTATTGAGAAATCAAGTGTAATACATATTGATGCTTGATTCCTCTTCTTGATAATTACTTGTCAAATTTTGTTTCCTTCTTATTACTTATTATATCTTCTTCATTAAGTAATTATAAAACTATACAAAACATAAAAATCACAAAGAAACAAGAGACACTAAAAATTAGGCTCCAAACCGGGGAAAAACACCACAAGGGGGAAACCCAACAATCCTTCTCTTATAGAATTTTATCAAAATGAGAGATATCCAAGACCAAGGCCATGACCAAAATACCACAAATATTCCAAGTCGTCCTTCCTCGAACAAGTGAAATTCAACAAAAGCAAATGTTGGTAAACCTTTCTGAAATTTGGTCAAAACATAGAAATGTTTACTGTGCAGTAGATGTCAAATTTGAACCTTATAATAAATTCATATTTTCCTTAGAAATCTCACACGTGTGACAGAAATAGAGTAGAAACTTTTTCATTTCTCTCTCCTTTTACTTCCTTATGTTTCCTTTGACTTCAGCTCACTTTGTTCTTATTTAGGCGTAGAAATAGATAGATGATGCGATGAATGAATGGTTCTCCAAGAGGTCAAATAGAATATTATATATAGTTGTCTAGGATGGCATAATAGGTGCCACATAGGCT
Source organism: Pinus taeda (assembly GCA_000404065.3). NCBI lineage: Eukaryota > Viridiplantae > Streptophyta > Pinopsida > Pinales > Pinaceae > Pinus > Pinus taeda. The sequence continues at coordinate 14,564 of APFE030855018.1, read as the reverse complement.
AACTTATCCAAGGAGGGCCGACTTGGCCTTTTTATTGACTTATTGACTCAAAAATAAAAATTAAATTTCCTTTCTTTCAAATGTCTAACCGGGACATGACTCAAATACAATTTATGTTAACTCATAATAAATTATTTTGATTATTTTTTACTATTCAATCACGAAGAACATGCTTTGACCAAAAATAAAATAATAATAATAATGAATATGATAAATACATCAATGATATAATTAAATTACATTGTGAAGACTCACACTAGTTACAATTTCAACACTCCCTCTTAACTAAGGAGGTATTCCTAATGGAACAACAAGATATTCTCAAGTTCAAATATTCATATAAAAAAGGATATGGTTTGATAAGCATTAATGGTGATAGCATCTTCACAACCAACATGGTCAAACAACTTAGGCCTTGACTAGTCTTCTCTATCTCTCTACAATTAGAGCAAAATGTTGGGAAGAATTCGATAAGACACCACACTACCTCTACAAGGCATATACCCCACCCAAGTGTTCACCAAGGTATGTCCTCAGAGGTTTATTTCGTAATCTATTTTCACAACACTTGATGCAAGGAAATGTCAGTCCTCTGAACCATTCTTATCTTAGATCAATGTGTAGATTTTCCTGTAGATTCATAGCTCATGTAATGTACTAAAACACAAGACAAGAATCTGCTCTACTCTTTAAACAATGGAACCCAATAGATCGATGAAAATAATAATCAACAAGAGCAAGATAATCAATGTCACATAACACAATAATTTCTCTTCGGAAAGCCACTCCTCAAAATGCCGACTATAATACAAAGGCTGTTCTCACAAGAACAATTCTTGCACAAGTATGATCAACTCTCTACCTCACAAGCCTACTCTATCCAACACTTTGCCAATTTTGTTGCCTCCCAAGCTCCTATTTTCTTGCGCATTTCCTATGATGATAAACCCATATTTAATTAGGAAATCCTTCCTCCATAACTAGGCAATCCAAATCTAGGTCCTCTTTTGATTACATGCATCATTTGTACAACTCATATCATTCTACAATTGATATTACACTGTCCCTGCACTCTAGTCTCAACTAGGTCTTTATTTGAATCGACATGCATGAGTTTCTGATGAAGGAACCTTCATTTAGTTGGAGTAGCACCTGAGGATGCACCAGTGCACCAACTCACTACTAATCCTCTAATAGTTCCACAAATAGTTAGAACTAGTTTAACTTTCTATAACTCAGTCAAACTGAGTTATCCAACTACATCTCAAATAAACTCATTCTGGACCCCTAAAATTTAGGGAGAACATACACATGACTACAGAAATACTTCCAACATGAAATTCCTAAGCTAATTAAGTTAATTAAACTTAATTAACTATTTAAAAGTTTCTATGAAAATAGAATTTTATTTTAATTCCGAGTTATTTCAAGGAAAAATTAAACTGGAATTTCTTGTTGTCATTTCTCAACACTCCCTCTCAACAGGAAAGGGATTATCAGATACCTCGATCCTATCTATGTGAAAATTGAATTTACATATTCACAATGCCTTGTCAAAATGTCAACATCTTGTTCCTCCGTGGGAATGTACTCTAACAACATAATCCACCTCAATACACAATCTTAGAGATGATGATATCATATATCAATATGCTTGGACTGATCATGAAAAACTAGATTTTCAGAGAGTTTGATACAACTCTGATTATCACAGTAAATCAAAGTTGGATCCATATGTTGATCAAATAAACCAACTAGGATCATCCTCATCCATATGGCCTCACATGTTTCCTAACTTGCAGCCATGTACTCTGCCTCTATCGAATTGAGTGCAACCAATCTTTGTTTCGTGTTGTACCAAGAAACTATCAATGACCCAATACTGAAGATCCCTCCCTTTTGAATGGACTCCCTCCTTGATCCACATCGGTGAAGCCTTGAAGCTTCACTCCCTCTAACCGTCTATAACTCAATCCATATTGAGTAGTGCCTCTAAGGCATATCAATACATGCTTTTCCACCTTCCATGCCTTATTACCTCCTTATTCACCTTTCCCAAGCTCCATTCCACCTTCTACACCACTTCTTAAGCTTTTGGCCTGTTCGTGTAGTAAGGCAGGGGATCCCATAGGAGAACTAGTACATCCTGCAGACATCTTGTAGGAAATCCTATAGAAGCATGTTTTCAGCTCGAATTGAGAAAAATCATCATTGAAGCTAGGATTAGGCCCCTACTTGATTTTCAAGCCACCAAAACCATTGTACCCCTCTTCCTCCACACCTGTCTTCCCTACCAAAGAACAAGGAAAGATCAACATTTACATTTATAAAGCAAAAAGATTAAAAAAAGGATTTCTTTTATATTTACTCATGCACAGGGTAGTTAGTACTCTCTAGATCAGATTTCATGCTTAGATTAGTTAAAACCTCAAATGTGACAAGTAGGGTTAGAGTAGGGTTCTTTTGAAAGCAAAATGTGTTAACAGGTAGATAGAGGATTTCATGTTACTTTACAAGAATTTTTTCAATCTTTCATTCTTGCAATGAGGTAGCATTTCTTTTCTCTCATTTAGGGTAAATTTCCCCTCTCTAGTTCATAATCAAAATTTTTCTAGTCAATAGAAGGTTAGTTTGAGAAACCCTAGTGGTCTAATGCCCCAGCTAAGCAGTGACAAGAGTAAACCAATTACATCTAGTTTTTGTATACAACACTATCACCTCCAAGTTTGTAAGAACCCCGTGTTGATGAAGTAAAGTCAATAGCCCCAGGAGTTGTAGCATCCTTGCTGCTATACTAGTTCTCATCACTCAAGAAAGCGATTGGGCCTTATTGTATGACTCCCGGTAGAAAGACTTCAAAGGAAAGTTAATGACCATATGTTTGGGACCATATGTGATAGAAAAGTGCCATGATAATGGCATTGTTCAAATAAGAGCCATTGATGTAGAAGGTATCCATTTTCTTGTCAATGGCTATATGTTAAAAGTCTACAAAAATCCCTTATCAAAGCAGGAATTCATCAGTACCATCAGCAAGGCAGTGATGGTGATTGAAGGAGTCTCGACTTCCACCTCATGAGGTTCTTAAAAAAATAAAAATAAAAATAAAGAGACCTAGGTGAAAACCTCCATGAGGGACCTGAGTCCAACTTTTGGGTTGAACACCTCTTGAACGTAGCCCAACAATATTAAGAAACACAAAAAAAAAAAAAATCTCTAGGTGAAAACCTCTTTTGAGGGACAGAGGGTAGGCAACAAGGATTAAAACCTCCTTCGAGGAAGCATAGTTGTCTTTAAAAAAAAAGGAAAAGAAAATAAAGAAAAAAACATACAAAAATAATGGCAAGGACCTCACACGTGCCACTCATAACAATTTTGTTTTTGCAAGTATTCAAGAAGATGATGAGAACAAGATACAGAGGGAAACAAGCCCTACAACACATTATATTTTCCTTCATACATTTCATGTCCTCCATAATCCCCATGTTCTTCCATCCATACTCAATTCAAGATTCCAATTCCAAGAAATTTTGTGTTTTCTATATGATTTCCTGTAATTACTATAGGAGTTTCTTGTAGATATTACAGGAGGTCTTGAAAAAGTACAACAAGGGCATTCCAATGGAAAAATTGTGACACGGGCCTATTTTGGAATATGAAAAAACTCATTGACTTCACCACACCTCAGCCAACACCCTTCATGACCATGTCACCCATGTGTCCATAAAAAAAAAAATCAAGTTTGAAAATATGAAAAAGAAAAAAAGAGAAAAGAACATAGAAAGGGGCATGCCAACAACAACCTACCTCACCTACCACTCCATAACCACACCTTCCACTCATTCCAATACCCATTCAACTTCGGAGCAGAGAAAAGATGTAGAAATTCAAGAAAAAGGCTGTTATTAGACATCCGCTAGGAAATCCTATAATAGCCTATTCTACAAAAAAGACCACATCAACACCAACCCACTTTCAACAGAATGACTACAAGAATAAGGAGCTCCTCCAGAGCTCAACAACAACAAAATCCAATACCTGTACATCATAAAAGAAACAAACCATTCGCAAAAGAAGAAAAAAGCAGTTGAACAACAAATTGACACCACTCTCCAACATGCATCAGCAAGGCAAAGTACCAACAGGTATGTCATCTCACCAATACTCCCTCATTGGTACGAATATAATTAAACTGTAGGAATATGTATGAAGTTGATTTTATAAGAGAAGGTGACTAGTTAACTTGGACACCCTTAGTCTGATAACGAAAAGTAAAGGTTTAGTCAATTGCACATGTGGCAAGGTCACATCAAAAAACAAAGGAATGAATCGAAAAAGTGGTTAAGTTACGATGAATAGAACTGGGATATTACTACGAGGAAAGGTGGTATGATGAACGGTCCAAAAATTGGTATTCGTACTTGTCCAACCAGCACATCACTAAACGAAATCATCCACAAATAGAAATACTCACTAACTCCCATGCAAACTATTGGTTATTTCAAAAATATGAAGGTGGATGTAACCTCTCTGAGTCATCAAAGGAAAAAGTTACTGTCAGCTTTCCTGCAGTGAGCACCTATAGGAAACAGTCAGCACCTATAGGAACAAGAGAACCTACAAGAAACTACAGGAAAGCTATAGGATACAGGGAGAATTATCACACAGTGTTGTAGGTGGACACCAAGAGCCATCAATTCAATAATTATCATTACCAAAGCATAGCAAAGGAAGGTAGGTGCCATACCTTCTATTTTTTTCATTTGTAGGAGAAAAAAAATGACAGAATCCTCATTTCTTTTAAGTATTTGCAATACGCATAGAGATAGATAGATTTATGTGAAAGTTAATGAAGGGTAAACTCTAAACCCTCATCACCTACAAAAGTTCTTAAACTATAGCCACCCACACCTCATTCAGAAAAAAAAATTGCCAAGAAAATATGATAGGGTGTTTCAACAAAAGAGATCCCACAACTACAACCAAAATATACCAGCATCCTCTTGTCATAGAAATCTTTACAAGGCATCAATGGATGGGGTTATTTGAGCTAATGAGGGGATATGATGATGATGTGGATAGGGAATTTGCAATGTCACTCATACCTCTATCTAGAGCCAGTGCCACTGTTGTAGTGATGGGTTTGTCAGTAACAATTACCCCTGAGAGTATTTGTAGGATAACTACACACCCTGTAGGATTGCAATGGAGAAAAGAGGAAAAAACTAACAACAATCTTGCCAAGAATGGATTTATCTTGGAAGGAGAAGAACCAATTAAAGATAAAAATGGGGTTAGAAAGGAAAGAATTCCATATCCTTAGAATAAAGTAAGTTATCACATCATCAAGTATATTTCTTGTGAAGGTAGATATAGTGCATCGTATGGGTACTACTTTAGAATCCTCCATTAGCTAAGATTTGGAGGGGAGACACCTCCTCATAACAGAATTAGTGTGCCTTACGTTTTGTTACAAACAATAATAGAAATGAGCATCAAGGTACAAGAAGGGAAACATCAACAGCTAGCACATCATGGGTTGATCAAAATCATCCTGGAAGATGCTCTAAAAAATTTGAGAATCCCTATTGCATGGTCAACATTTTCATACATGAAGGAAGAAGATGAAATTCAAGCCATTGAGTATGACAAAAGCCTTACTTCTAGTGAGGGAGAAGAAGAAAAAGAGCATGAAGAAGAGGAGTCAGAAATAGATGAGACAAAGGATGAAGTACAAAAGGATGAACAAAATTCTGAAAAATGGTATAGGGAAGAAGAGGAATCACCAAGGGTGTCCTCAGAGCCTACAGAGAAGGAGGCACCAGTTTCTTTAACTGCCCTAAGTACACCTATCAAATCAAAGGGAAAGAGACAATGGAAAACTCCCCATTACTCCAGAACAAGGAAGAGCACCCAGATAAAACAAGGGAGACCACAAATCCCTACCAAGATTCTGATTATCATAGAGGACTCATTAAAAGAACAAGAGGAAGTAGTCCCTCTAGAGAAGAAGGAAGAAGAAGAAACATCAAAACAATCTTCTCCTAGGTCACTAGTCACCTATGTTAGGAGATCTGTCACCACGTCAGCCTTAACAAAACAAGTTAAACAACCTTTGACCCCTTTACAAAAAGGGAAAGGTATCCTATAGGATACTGAACTACAGGAAGCAAAAATAGTCCTACAGGAAACCCTGTCAAAATTGTAGGAAACAAAGAAAAAATATTAGGAAAGGTTGCAAGGGAAAAGGGAAGGAAAAGAGGAAAAAATTACTCAAGAAATAATAGAGGGAGAGTCCCAAGAGCTGAATAAGCCTATCCCACATCCAAACCTTAGATCCTATTACAGATTCATTGAAGGGGGTAGGGTGTTCCCACAAAAAATTTCCATTCCTCTATCCTTTGAACCTAAAAAAGAGAGAGCAAGGACACATCGGTGCATGCAAATTGCTAAATCAAAAGGGGTGGAGGATGTAGGCCACATGGAAGAGAAGTTGCAAGAAGTGGTTAGAGAATTAAGTATCATAAGAGATAGAGAATAAAAGGTGAAATCTCAATTAGAGGCTGAGAACACATGGATAAGAAAGAAGCTACAGGAAAAGGAAGGCCAATTGGAAACTATGGCAAGTCTATCCATGGAGGAAAATTCAATGCAGGATGCCAGAAAAATCATATTCCTTATACCTCAAAGAACAATGGCTGTAGTTTTAGATAAAACCATAGCACAAAGAGGAATTATGCCTTTCCAAGACTACAGGTAGTTCATTAGCCTTTGTGACAAAAGAACCCTGGAGGATAAACAAAATATATCTTAATTCTACCTACACAATTTGGCTCTAGAAGATTTAAATGTGTGGGACCCCAATCCAATATTAGGGGACTTACAACAAATGGCCTTGGCATCTTGGATGAATCACGAGGAAGACAAAGCTACATAATGAAAAGGGTTGTGGCAAGAGAATAAGCAGAACCCCTTTTCGTCAGAGTAGAATAGCCTAACTCAATGGTTGTCATCAGCACCCACAACCTCATTGCCAATGATCCCAACCTTGCACCAAGATACCTTGCTGTACAAGAACAAGCAGTCACTCATTTTGAATACATGCTCAGATTTCTAGGGGATGAGAGCCAACAAGCCTGCCAAAGGAGATGGAACACCTTACCCTACAACCTAAATATCGGAGAATATCATTCTCCCGAAAGAATGAGGGATGCACTGGAAATAACCCAATGTATAAGAAAGCAATATGGAGACTCAAAATAAACTGGAATGGATTTAAACTCAATCCACCATTTCTTTTAGGTATGTTAGAGGGGATAAAGGAAGAAGAAGAAAGAAATCATTGGGAGGAGATAGAGAAGAATACAGGGTTTTATCCACAAGAGGAGGAGACTACAACAGAAGCCTGGAATGTCAGGGAGGCCATCAAAGAAATGAAAGACATGAACATAGATTGAGTTCCTCAGAGGATGAGAAACTTCAAACATTTTCAGTAGGGGGTGATGATGAGGCTCATCAACAGCTAAATTATATGGACCTTAATGCACCTCAATCTTACTAAAATCGACTTTTCTCATAATTCTTTACATGTTTTAATTATATTTTTCTTAATGAGAAGAGTAAATATGAGATGTCATGTCTAGTGTTCTAATGTGCATTGGTTGACGGTTTTTTAGCACATTTTGGCGAATTAAAGTGCAGGAACTCGAATGAGACAAGAAATATGGATTCTATGAGATAGGATCCCCCTCCTTAACTCCTCACTCACTCGGAGACTCCTCAATCAAATCTCATCATGTCGGAGTCGCAAGCAGCTGGATCATGAGGATCATTAGCAGCCAAGCTAGTGACAGTTGAAGACCAATTGATCTTGAGAATGGGAGCCAAGCCTCCCTAAATTTAAAAAAGTTGTTGGTAACTTCAATTGTATAAATAAAGAGGCCTAGATCCTCATTAGGATTCAGATTTTTGTTCAAGATAGCTAAGCATCATTTTCGAGTTGAAGCATTGTAACTGAGCATTCTTGTGTATTTTTAATATTTTAATAAAATTGAGAAGAATTCCCTTGATTCAACGCTAAGTTGAATAAGAGGGCTGAAGCTCTTGGGTTAGGGCCAAACCCTAGCAACATATGTCCCTCTTTTTGTAGATGTATGTTTAGAAATACTCATAGTTAGTAGTTGAACTGATTTTGGTGTTGTTAATTTGCAAGTATTGGTAGGGTTAATTAGTTTGCTTCCATTTTTGAATAGTTATAACAGTAGCATTGTAGTGACAAGAAGATATTCTAGAAAGGTTGCCACCAAGTGGTTTCCACCTCATTTCTCCCTTTCAGGGATCTTGATTTGAGGAACAATTACCATACAACCCAGAAAACAGAATTCTTGCTTTTCTGCATAATCTAGAGTTTCTTGATAATTATGTCATTATCTTTTAGTTTCGTTGGATAAGTTGCAATTGGCATTTCTGTTCTCTTAGGTTTGTACTGATTTCAAAGTGCTTTTGTATTGATTTCAAACACTTCCATTCATGAACTTAGCAAATAAATGGTAACAACTCTATTTTCTTCTATTGAATAAACCCTTCTTGTTCATAGATGAATTTATGTATAAATGAAAACAATGATGTGTGTTGATGCAAGAGCTTCTACATTGTAGGGAGACCTCATCTCATTAGCCTCATCCAAGCCATATCAACCCATGTTACCAAAAATCACTAAGGTCCCAATTCGAATTCTTGTTTTATAAGGAAAAATTTCCATTTCCATTGAGCAAATCCAACCATCTTAAAAAGCCTTTGCTTGAGTTTTGAGTAGTGTCTGCCACTTCCATGCATTATTCCATCCTTATTCACCTTTCCTAAGCTTCATTCCACCTTCTAGACCACTTCCTAAGATTTTGACCTGTTCCTGTAGTAAAATATGGGATCTTGTAGGAGAACTAGTACATCTTGTAGGAAATCTTAGTGAAACTTTAATAAATATTTGTTGGTTAATAGTGACAAGCCGATCACAACCTACCTATATGGGGCCATGGATAAAGTCACAATGAATCTAGCCCAACACTTTGTAAGAGACCGGGTAAGGAGGGAAATCTCATGTACATCATGGTAATTTCTTCATGATATATGGAACAATATGCTCCTTCACCCTCCTCATACCCTGGTAACTTTGACTGACTACTACAGTGAGAGTATGGCTGGATTCTTTAGTTGTGTGCGAAGGATCATGCGTACATGTGGTCATACAAATTTTGAAGATGTATAAGAGAGTTGTGAGATTAGATGGCTATGATTGTTAAATGGAATTGGGGTCTTCATTCATGAGGCATACATAAATTCTTAATAAGTAACTCATGTTGCAAAGGAAACAAGTCCAAACTAGACAACATCTAGACATATCACATTTTTTTTTTCATGTATTTCCTTTATTATCTATTCTTATTCTTAGTAAGTAAAAAGTAAAAGTAATTTTTTGTTTTTGTTGGTGAAGAAATATAATTAGTGTCGGGGACACGAAGCTTTTATGGGCAGAAGTGGTGGTAGGGAAATAAAGCTCCACAATGGTATTAAATATGGTATACAATATTGACGCGTTTACATGGCTCAAGCCTGCTCCGTTCTCCGTTCTGGTGGTAGAGTTTTTGTTTTTTTTAAGATTTCAATGATAGCATGCACACACCGTAACGAACGACAACAACAGAAATAGCACTACTACTACTACTGTCCATGAGATAATAAAAAAAGTAAGTAGTATGATCTCATGGTGGAGGATTCACGCTGGTCAACCCATCCCATGCTTTACGATGTATGGTTTTCACTACTGTACTGTGTTGCGTTGTGTCATGTCATTATCATAACACCAGCACTTTTCCTTTCCACTTCCACTTCCACGCGGATAGATATATTATTTATTTATACAACAATTTGAAATTCACAATACTTTACTTTTTCTCATACTTGTAATATATGCTTAATTTCAAATTAACTATTTAATCATTTTAACAATTAAATACACAAATCAATTTAAATTTAATCATTTTAACAATTTGATACAAATTTACTTTGAAGATACTTCGTGCAAAAGCCAACATAGATAGTTAGTGGAACTTTCAACTTGTTCAAGTTGGTATATGAAAAGCATTCACCATCCAAGGAAGGTGAAGTTTAAAGAATTTGACATTTTTTATGCCAAAAAGACCAGCTTTCTTATTTTCTTAACTCAAATTACAAAATAGCTAATACAAAAACCAACATTATAAAGTTGGCATTTACACGAATCATTCACCTTTAAACAAACCAGAGAGGGCTTCACAGAATTGGCTCCAAGTCCCTTTACATTTTTACACACAGATTGAGCTCCATTATTTCCATAGTTCAAATTCACATTTTCCATTTTGATACCTTCACATGGAAAGTTTTTACTGCATGTTAAATTAATGACCTCCTTTGTTGCTGAAGTTCCCGTTATATTTTTGTACATCACATCACTAATCTGCACATTCATATTGGATTCCTGCACACGTGCACTTACCATTAATAACAAAATAATATTTGACCACAAACTAAGATACAAACCTCCAAAGCCAATCTCAAAAACTAACAAGTTACAGATCTTGATAGTACGCTACAAAACTTAAGTGGCCATATCATGCTTCAATCCTCAAGTGCCACATACAAAGTAAGAAAAGAAAAAACTTACTAAAAAAACATGTTAATAAACTAAAGGGAAATTGTGCAAATTAGGTGTAAAATCATGATCACCTGGGCAGTGCAATGTGGGCAATAGTATTGGTCAATGATGATTGGATTTGCTACATTGTTCATATGTATGTTCTCAAATCTTATTCCCTTGGCAATGCCCTTCCCTCCTGGAAATGTTTTAATTCTAACTCCATTGTCAGTGCCCGTGAAAGAAGCTCCATTTACAGTGACATTATTGACTCCATGAAGAGAAGGATATCCGCCAAGGCTTCCCACACTGTGTAATAACAACATAAACCCATTATTAGTGCAATGCAATGCATTGAATACTCATATCCTTTGGCACCCAATTGAAATATTATCAAACTATTTCACCTAATTCCATGACCCGGTCCACAAGTAACTTGTTCAATGTGGAGATTCCAACTCCCTTCCAAAATACCAATACAATCATCTCCTGCACAACCAAAGTTAAAGCTTTTATCTTTCATATAATAGTTACCCTTCCTCCAACAATTTTGAATTGTTGATGGGAAATATGGTACCTGTTCCAATGTTGAGATTTCGAAGATGGACATTAGAAGAATCTATGTGAATCCCATCCGTGTTGGGGCTATCCGCAGGGGCTCGAATAGTTAATCCCTCCACCAGAACTTTGTCACTTGAATCTATGGTAATATGAAACCGCTTGCTATCAATGGAAGTCAAATCTCTCACCACCGTATTAGTAGTGCCCACCAATCGTAAAGACTGCCCATTATCATTCCACAATGTCAAAATCGCACTCATGATAAACTCCTTACACTATAAGTTCCTAATTGTTTAACACTTAAATTACTGTGTGAAAAAATGGGTAAAGAACTTACCGCAGGCCCAAATTTGCACTGCACCAAAGACAATGTATTCAATCAGTATTAAGTATGAGGACGTGTATCAAAATTACTATGAAATCAGTGTTAAGTATGAGGATATGTATCCAAATCATTATGAAACAACACATCACTCATTGTACAAATGGTAATTTTATACTTACCTTTACCTTTTTACACATGTTCCACCAGGAGGCTCCTTGTCCATCCAAGGATCCCCCACCATTCACAGTGAGACCATCTACCTTTGTGAACTCCAACCAGTGTTGATTTGGAATTTGTGGGTTCCATAAATTATTATTGGATGGTGCAATTAAATTCCCACTTATCTGCCAAAACACATCTCAGCGCTCAAAATAAGGAAATCGAGAAAGCTTCATGTGAGGAATGATTGAATATTAACAGTTTACCTGCACCATAATATCAGCATTCTTGCATGGCCCCGTAAACGAAACTTGACTAACTAGAAATTTTAATCCTTTAGGTATGTAGACACTAGATGGTCGAGTAGAAGAACAAGCTGCATTCCACGCTGCCAAAAATGCCTATAGATAACAAACAAACAACGAATTTAATTGTTAAACCTTATGTCTCTATCTCTTTTCTTTCATGGATTTAAGTTTCTCTCACCTTGATATTGTCAGTGGCGCCATCTGCTTTTGCACCATATTGTTGAACGTTATACATGACACGCGAATCCATTCTTTTGTCTAAATGGATACGTACTGAATTCACCCTTGGAAACATAAAAGAGCCATTGAAAACCACAACAACTAATAAGAAGAAAAAAAGCTTCATTCTTTCAAAAATGCAATTCGAAGTTATAACTCTCCTTCTCCTTGAAGAATATGCACTCGTCTTCCTAATATGCACGACAACTGTTTTTCAAAAAACACTGAATTAGATGTTATGCTCTTAACTTGCAAGAGATACCCCAATACCAAATATGCGAAGAAATATACCCAGTACATAGAATAATGAAAAATAACCCAGTACATAGAACAATGAAAAATAACAACAAGGATGTTATGCTCTTAACTTGCAAGAAGATAACCCAATACCAAATATGCGAAGAAATATAGCCAGTACATAGAATAATGAAAAATAACCCAGTACATAGATCAATGAAAAATAACAACAAGTATTTTATTATTCAGAAAGCAATGTTCACTTGCCTCTTCCAGGGGGCAACCTCCAATAAAGCTGAGCTCAATTACACAATAAGACACGATGATGCTTCTGGAGGGGAGTCTCTATCCTTTATATAGGATTCATACATGCAATACCATGGGGCAATACCATGGTTCTTATTAATACCATCTATCTAATACCATGGCCCATTTGCAACTAACTTTGGTCCCTTCATTAAATGTGGGTTAACCACTTACAATTATTAATATAGGCTTTATTGACTCTTTACTTAACTATAACTATGACTCGATCCTATTACATAAATAAGGGGGTTAGGCTTGGACCCTAACACTAGATAAGTTTGGAACTCTCCAATTCTTATACAGTGATGGCCCTCCATGAAGCCGTCTATTATATATAAAGGAAGAGCATTCCAGGAATGCAACCCCTCTCCACTAATTTTTAATATTTTATTTTATTTCATTCAAGTATATTTTATTTAACATAACTTTATAAAATTAATATTTTACGTTTCTGATATATTAATATCTTCTATGACTTCATTGTTAACATTAATCTTAATTTGTGATTATAATGTTAAGTGGGAAAAAAATGAATATTTGTCTAATTATTAATTAGTTATTGATTGATTTTGTCTATTTAGTCAATATTAAAATATATTTAACAATATTTATATACTTAAACACAAAGCTACTAATACTTTACTCTTTTATTTTAATGATTATGGGTTGTCACACTATTTTTCAATTAATATTCATTATATCTTGTAAATATACATCTAATGTAAAATATTTGTGAGCATACCCATACATTCAACTAATAATTATTAATCCACTTAAATCATATTTGATCACAATATTTATATATTCACACACAAAATATTAATATTTTTATGGATTTTTAAATATTTTCGAATTAATGCTCATTATAATTTGCAAATATAGATTTCTATGGTGTACTCATAAATCCAGTGAACACACACACATATATATAGGCGTAGTCTAATTTATAGATGAAATGCCATTTTTTACGACTATTTTTCTGGTTAATTTTATTCAAATTCTGGTTAATTTTATTCAAAATAAGGCGGATATTTTTAAAAACTTGAGTTTAAGTTGTTTAATTATGCAATTCAAGTGCCCCATGGGTTTTCAACTGTGTTGAATCTATTTATGCATTCAAAAATGTATTTTAAACAACAAAAAATCTTGAAATTGTATTCTCTGATTTTGGCGAACTCTGGTGGGTTTTCGACTGTGTTGAATACATTTATGCATTCAAAAGTGTATTTTATACAACAAAAATTCTTGAAAATGTATTGTCTGATTTTGGTAAATTCCGGTGGAAAAGACTATTTCGTCTAAATTTAGACTCTACATACATACACAAAAATATTAATATTTTACAATATTTATATACTTCAACACAAAGCTACTAATATTTTACTATTTTATTTTAATGATTATGGGTTTTTGCACTATTTTTTAATTCATATTCATTATATCTTATAAATATACGTTTAATGTAAATTTTTGTGAGTACCCATAAATTCAACTAATAATTGTTAATCTACTTAAATCTATATTAATATTTTGATAACAATATTTATATATTCACGCACAAAATATTAATATTTTACTTCTTTATTTTATTAATTATGGGTTTTTAAATATTTTTGAATTAATGCTCATTAGATTTTGTAAATGTAGATTTCTATGAGTTTCTTCAAAAATTTAGTAAACATATATATAAATTTGAAGGTTAGTTTAAATGGTCACTAATCAAAATCATTTTTTTCTCAAAATTGAAAATAGTTTCTAGAAAAATATATCCATTCATATA